>CM030832.1:44790911-44808411 GCA_018105865.1 Metaphire vulgaris | reverse complement strand
TGATGATGATGATGATGATATACAAATTACAATCGACGGAAAAGACAGATTGTATTTACTGATACGACGAAGAAGAACTTGAAGAACGTGTCAATGTTTTCGTTGGCCTTGTGACAACTGCTCAGTTCTATTGCCGTTAAATTCCGTCTGTGATGTCCGTCCACAGAATAGGCGTCTGCACTGTCCACTGGCGATGAGATGGAGCCCATGTTGCGCCTGTGTTCCGTATTCTCTCTTCAGTTACAGTGCATTCCTAGTATGAAATTGATCTGGTAGATGTTTCTAGAAGAGAGTCTGAAAGCAGAATAGCCAATCAAACAACTTCTATGGCGCCACTATCATAATAAACAGAGCATCATAATAATAATAATAATAATAATAAAAATTTAATGGTTCTGCTTTGCCAAAACCACTGCCAAAGTATCCAAATAATGAATGAAATCTTTCACGAATGAATGAATGAACGAACGAATGAATGAACGAACGAATGAATGAATGAACGAACGATTGAATGAATGAGATATTGATCCCAGAATTACCTTTTCGAATGTTTTTGCATTTTCCCATTTCCTCCTCTTAACATCTGTCTTCGTTTAAAACCACTAGTTTCGTTGAAATTATTTAAAAGATCTTCGAAGTTATACTGTTATCGCTCAATTAAAATTATCTTCGCCATCGGATGGATCAGGCCTTGTTTGGCGAACTTTCGAGCTTCTCAATAAATCTGCAACTAACTATTTCGCTCGAAAAACGCTACTAAAGTTCTTGCATTTTAGAAAGTCTGTCAGACAAAAGTCACTTGGTACAACACAATGCGTCATCTAAGAAAATTTCCCAGTTTGAACATTCGAATACCTACAAAGACATTCAAAGGTTTGAGCTAACTTAGTTATTATAATTACAGTATAGCCTATGCTGCAAGCCTAGAGTTTGCAATCCAACAATACAGGGTTCAACCCAGGTTAATAATCTATTATAAATTGACATTGATCGTTTCTCAGATGTCCTCTAAATATGATACTTTCGCTCATTTGCCGTAGTAGGCCTATTACACGCACTCCTCTGACTGTTAACAATTACGGTATGCCTTTGTGAATTACATTCAGTTTGCTAATTAATTTTTGCATGAAATATCGATATTTGTCTGTCACAGCAGCATTTTGACTGAGTGGCATTCCGTTCAATCAGCAAATTATGTGGTGGCGCCAGATGGTATTGAACTATTGTCAAAAAACTCATTTATGCCACAGCGTAACAGATGACTTCACAACTTGACGTAAATTTTTTCAAAAGTCTTCGCCAGATCAATTACAAATGTGTAAAAAAAGGTTTTTGAAAAACATCACTACTCGCCTAATTCAGAAAACCTGCCTATAGCCTATACGAGTATTACTTAAGCGTAGGCTATTTAGAATCGTCGACCTTATCAAGTTATTCAGAATGAAACACTCGGTAGGCTACAGTGTTTCAGATTAAGCCCCTACTGTATATAAGCGAGCGCCTAAGAACAAGCAGCTACTGCTGTGCTGCTTTCAAAGGCGCTATAGAAGTCCACGAGATTTTACTTTACTTACTTACTTTATTTAAAAAATCCAACAGAAATGTTAATGATTTATTAGTAAACGCAGAACAAATTGGAGCTAAATGCAATAATACGTAGACTTTTAGAAGTCAGTCCTTTTCATGTGCGTAAATTAACCTGGATGATAAAGTGGAGGGTCAGCATCTATACCGTCCCCTTTCTATGACAACCTCTCAAAAATTGGGGGTGGGGTGGGGAGGTCGAGCCTGCTAGTACGCCTATGGGACTCCTTTTCGAACCCGTATTCATAGGGTCATTTGTTCATCCCCAAACGTTGATCTCCAACACCACCCCAATTTCAGCTGCCACTAGCCCTTCAAAATGGGATATTTTTGTTTACATCCCCCCCCAAGGACGACACGCCCCCCCAATTTGAGACAAGGACGACACTCCAACGCCCCAAGGATCAAGGACCCCAATTTTCAGCTTAGAAAAGGAAAAAAAATGTTGTAAAACTTCCCAACACAATGCCACCCTTTACCCCATTTCAGAAATGGGATGAATAATAGTATTTTAATAATTTTGCTTGTCAGACTTTTCGTTCAACTGGCAACAAAGAATTCTGCTAAAGAATCAACTCTTCAACTGGTATTATAAAGGAAACAATGACTAAACATTTTAGTTAGAGTAACTCAAAGCAAGTATGTACCTAAATATAAATCCATAATTATCACCCTCCAAGGACCAGGACAAGGACCGATCTGCAAGGACGAGGATAAGGACGAGGACTGGAAAGGACTTCAAATTGGTCCTTAAGTCCTTAGTCACAACCAGGACAAGGACACTGAGAATCAGACATTAACATCGAGACCCCCCAGCCAACACCCTCCAAATTGATAATCCTAGAAATAACCCTGCCTTCAAGCTAGGCGTTCAATACCACGGATGTGGGGCCGGTGCATCGCGTAGCGTACCTGTCTAACTGCGCAGCATTTTCTACTACTACTCATTTTGCCAATGCCCTTTAGCGAATAAGGCCGAGTCAGCCATCAGGACTTCTGCGGGTCTCGAACCAGCGACTTTCGTATATGAACGCTAATAGGCTACTGTTACCACTGTTATATTCCCGCGCATCACATAAATAATAAATTACTTGTGAAATATAAGATTTTAGACAGTTCTTTCATATTGAGGTAGCTTTAGCATGAGCTTAACCGTTGGAACAATCCAATAGGAAATTACCATGATAAACCTATTCTACGCTGCAGTCCAATAAATTCCAAATAGGCCCTACTTTTTATTTTGACTATAATATTGTCAAATTTCGACCAATTTTGATAAAACTAAGTAGGGATGCATGTAGCTAAAAGAAACCCCAATAAACCTATGTTCATTTTGTTTCGTAACACACTTTATTTGTAGCAGCTAGCTATCGTATACTGTACAGTATGTCACGAAACAAAGCACAACGCGATTAGGCTATTCACTTGCATGGTATAAATTTGGCAGATGTTGAGAAAGACCAGGGCTTTTTTCAATGGGAACGTACGGGAACGGCGTTTCCACACCATTTTGCCAGATTTTATATATAATTATGGATATGTTATAAATTAATAATGCGTTTGGGAACGTACAGGTACGGCGTTCCCACTTCCCACGCATGTTTTTGTTGATGAGTAAAAAGGATTAGTTCCCAAACCCTTTTTCCTTGAAAAAAAGCACTGAAAAAAGACTTGAATGTGTTATTATTAGGCTATTGCCTTCGTAAAAAAATGCTGGCTACCTGTAACAATTTAGAACATTCTTATCTGTCTAGGGGTAGTCCCTGGAAATACTTCTTAGGTTTGATTTCTCAAGGTTTTGCGGGTTTCTCCCACAGCTCAAAGCTGAACTCCAGCATAGGGGTCGTCCATAAATGACGCCATGCACTTAAGGGGAGGGTTCAAACATTTGTAATGATGTGTAATGACGGGGAGGTGTGGTGGGGTTCCAAAAATGTGACGTCACATAATACTAACTTTTCATTAGGCCTAATACCGCAATGCTATGTTACCGCAAAATTGAACGTATTTTACACTTATAATTATTATACTTCATTTTAAAAAAAGAATTTGAAAAAGTTTCTGAACATTGTTTCAACTATAATAATTATAATGAATATTTTCAAATGAAACATTAATTTTGACATTGGAAAGACGACAAAATGACCTGGGGAGGGGTCAACGCGTTGTGACGTCATATTTGAGAGGTCTGACTTTTTGTGAAGTGTGACGAGGGAAGTAAAAAAACTGCCAAAATTATGTGACGTCATTTATGGATGGCCCCATAGCAAAAAACATCCGGTTGGAGTAGACCATTTAACTGCCTTTTTAAAAATCAACCACAGCCCAACATGTACACAGTTTAAAGTGTACACACTGCACAGCCTAACGTGTATATAGCTTACCATGTGCACAGCTTATCATGTACACAGTTTAACATGTACATCTGTTTTTTTACAAACAGCTATTGTGAAATTGAAGAAAAAAATTATTTAAAATTTATTTCAAATGAATACAAATAACAAGCATCCACGTGTGATGACAAATCTTAAATAAGCACAAACAGCCAGGCCTTAGGTCTACTTAGAAACGCACAGCACTAGCGTAGACATGAATGGCGAGATTCAACTAAACCAATGACAAAGACCCTGATTTTCTAGTCATGACTCTCACATTTATAAGTTAATTAACATACTTTGAAATTAATTAATAGCTGTATTAATATTTTCTGCAAACTGTTAGAATATATAATTAGAATTAAGAAGTAAACATCTGATACAAAGCAACTTCAATCAGTAATCTTTACATGTAATACTCACAGTCTATTGAATCTTTACACCATATAATATTATCAGTAAGCAGGGTGCCATTTGTGACTGCAGCAGTGGGAGGAGAATATTTGGGGGAAGAGTTTTGGGGGATGTAGTTGTTGGGGAAATGTAGCAGTGGGGGGATATATAGTGGTGAAGGGATGTAGCAGGAGGGGGGATGCAGTTGGGCAGTGTGGGGAAAATCCCCCTTCCCCCCGACAAATCGTGCCCTGTCAGTAAGTGTTACCAGTACATGAAATATGGAAATCACTTCATTGAATAATATAAACTGTGACCCAATAAAAACATATCACTGTATATTTGTCCATAACTTTGGCAAATGTGAACCGATTTTCAAAATTTTCCACTATTTGACTCAGAAATAAATGAAAGGACAATGTCATATATATATATATATATATATATATATATATATATATATATATATATATATATATATATATATATATATATATATAATATTTAATATGCCCTTCTTAACGTGTAGCACCCACCCATACATAGCAAAACTGTGGCATGTTTTTTATCAGGTCAAAATGTATATAACATTCATGTCTTAACTGAAATGCAAAAAGCATTAAAACACACAGAACAGACACAGGGTGATATGCAATTATAATAAGCCTTAGCGGTGTATTGCAATATACATACAGAAAATACAAAATCAATGCAAGCTTGAATACACACACAGCAAGTGCTGCACATATACAACCATATGGTACCCAGCAGAAATTTGTATACATTATTAACATACATGCATCACAGTTTTGTCATCATAGGACAGCTGTTAAATCTGCATGATTCAGACACAAAGTATCATTTACAACCAAATATATAACTCAGCATGATTTAGAGTGGCTTAGAAGGCATTACTGCCTGTGTGAAAGCCACTAGGGGCACTAACGGGGCTTGAACCCGCTCCGTCAGGCTGACGCTCCAGCACGTAACCCACTCTGCCATCTTCCGCCCCCAAATATAATAAGAGATAATTTACAATATAGTAAACAAAACAACCAGCAATAAATCATAATAAAGACTCTGAATGGGAAGCACACAATAGGTCACAAACAATATACATGGAAGGGCAAGACAATTCCACCTCTTCAACATAAATCATATCGATATTTTCAGTTCAAATCTTTCAAACAAAATGGCCAGAACACTTGCAACAGCATAGATCTAAAAGCTTAGGTCAATGGCTAATACATATATCATCAACTCCCTACTAAACACCTCAAAGACTTTAGCTAGCAATATAACAACTAGAATGATCGTCGCATTTAAACCGGTCATTTCACACTATCGTAATTATCTCCATCAGTTGGCTGGAATTTTTATAATTTGTTTATTATTTATTTATTCATTATTTACTAAAAGCAGTTTTATTTAGTCTTATACAGTAGATCTATCTGGACTCTGGAGTCATCCTTATATATCTAGCTGTCCCCGACAACATATGCCCGAAAAAAATGTGAAGACTACATACTAGAAAACAAAACGAAATCATCACTAGATGTCCATTGCCAAAACGGAAGACAGCGCTACTGGTAAGTGCTTCCCTCTGGAGGCTGCGAGAGTTTAGAGTTCTCTTTGAGAGCCATCAGCCGACGCAGATCCTTCAGAAGCACAAACAGAGTGTAGCTGTTCACCCACTGGGACAACGTCTGAACATCCCTCGGATTTACCTGCAACAGCAGCACACACAATTTTAAACACAGACGATTAAATGCAGATAACAGTAACTAAAGTATTTTCTATTTACTCAGTCGATTAATTGAGTATGGGTCTGCCTTTACTGTTTTATATATATTAGGGCTGATAACGATTAAAATTTTTTTGTTCAATTAATCGGAAAAAAATTATAATCAATTAATTTTGATTAAAATAATTACATATAGCCTTAGGCTGATCTCCTTGCATATCTGCATAGGCCCTATTGTCTACTTTGTCATCTGCAGTTAGCTTAAAAAAAGAAAAGTGCTTGCTCATCTCTCCCCTTAAATGCTTAACTGCAGCAATGCTTTCATTACTCGCCATTGTTGTCTGAACGAAATAGAAATATAGTAAGCTAAGTACATATTCAAGTAATAAGTTACAAAAATATTAAAGTTAATCGAAAAATCAATCGATTAAATAAAATTTAATCGATTAAAATTTTTAATGATTAATCGATTAATTAATCGTTAATATCTGCAGCCCTAATATATATTTATACATACATACATACATACATACATACATACATACATACATACATCCATACATAGGGCTCATCCGTATAGTACGTACACAAAAAAGGCATATTTTCAACAACCTCCCTTCCACATTTGCACACCATACATACGCAAAATCTCCTAAATCCAACCCCTCTTCCCCCTCAGTGTGCATGCACTATTATATGGACGGACCCATAATGCATATAAATAAATGAATTTAGACAGACATCTGTAGTTAAACATTTGAACCGAAGAGTCACTAACTCGGCCATTTGGTTCAACTCCTTTCAGATTAATTTTTGAGAGAAACCAAACATTCGGTGGCTTCTCAGGATATTCAGGTCCGCATTGTATACGAAGTTGATACATGCGACTCTCATAACACGTCTGGAAGAAACCATGAAGACACTAAAGCATACGTCTACACTGTTTCACTAGTAGTATCAAAAGGCTACTTACTGCATGATAGTGCTGCTTGAAAACTTGTATTAGCTTAAAAATGTACGTGCATATAGTCTGGCCATTTACAATTTGCAGTTCTGGCGCTTCTTCTGTTGGATGGGTTTAGTGCCAATGTACCTATCTCTGAATTTATGTTTAATCTTAAATGGTCTTGAATATTTTTTCATTTTAATGTCTCCAAGTCTTTGCAGTTTTTACAAATTTTACTTATTTATTTTCTTTCCTTTCATCATCCAAATCAAAAGCAAATCCAACATCAAAATATTAAAATAATAGGAATTCAGGACGTTTCATCTCAGGATGATTCAACGCAGACAATTCATATCAAGAACGATTCATCTCAGGACGTTTCATCAGGAGGACTATTCATCTTAGAACTATTCATCTCAGGACGATTCATCACCCTAACCCTAACAGCTTTATCCGAGATGAATAGTCCTAAGATGAATAGTGCTCCTGATGAAACGTCCTGATATGAATCGTCCTTGATATGAATTGTCTGCGTTGAATCGTCCTGAGATGAATCGTCCTGAGATGAAACGTCCAGATACAAATAAGAGAGAAGCAAAGTTCTAAACAAATGAATGAATACCATGTTAATTCTAAGAATGCAATTATATAATCTACCATGGGCAACAGTTCAATAAAACACTTCAGCCTTACACAACATACAGGAAGAAGCAATACAGTATAACACATCTTTAAAAAATGTGTGGTGCATAAAAAGGTCTTACTCTTGCAGGGCCAAGTATCATTGCATTCCAAACTCTAAGCTCCATGTCATCATCAGACTCAAGGCCCCAGCTGACACTTCCATCTCCAGACCCCTTCTGCCCCTGCTCCAACTCTTCCAACAGTCTAAAGCTGCGTGGCACTTGGACTGAAAATCGAGCATGCACAAACATTTCAATAATAAGATCAATGTCATCATCATCATCATCATCATCATCATCATCATCATCATCATCATCATCATCATCATCAACAAACAACAACCGTGGGTTCATTGCCCATTGGTGCATAACACAATCTCTACAGTTTGTTGCCATTCTTTCCTGTTCATTGTTCTGCGACTTAAATCCTGTAAACTACTTCCACACCATTCTTCAATATCATCATAACCACACCTTGTGTGCTATTCCTTTTTTATTGGCACCCTCCAGACAAACATATGCTAACGATAATAATCACCTTAAAAAACAACTCCACTCCCAATTACGGTTGTACTGGTCCGAGGCCAGGATAAATGAGGGCTGTGAGTGGGATGCAGATACCTCAGATTAAAAACATACGACTAATGAAACCAAATGCAAAATAAGACCGTGAATCCGTCCTCCCGGCAAAGCTAAAAATTGTAAAATGTCATCCTTTTTGAGCTTTTGTAGATATCAATTTTCGATACCCAATTTAATAATAATAATTTATCCATTATCTCAGTAATAATCATCGATATTAAAATATAATTTTAATAATAATAATAATTGTCCAAAGTCCCGAAAATAAACAAGCCGAGTTCTATCTCTAGTGTCTAGAATAGTCTATCATTGGTCAAAAACTCAAAATGTTAATTTCATTTCAGTAGCAAACGCAGAGAACAAATCAGTAAACGGCTAGTCAATCAGTCATATAATTTGATGACCTGGGGCGCTAAATAATTTGTTAAATAAATTTTGAAAATTTTTTACCATCTCTGTTTGCCTAATAATACGTAAAAAACGTCAGACCCTTCTATATCACGTATCAACGGGCATCTTTAATTTTGACCTCCAAAAGTAATGACAAGCAAAAAAGTTCATATCCTTACTTTTGGACTCGATAAACCCTGACAAGCAAAAAAGAGTTAATCCTTGTTTTTCAGTCTTCAAAATCTCTGACAAGCCAAAAACGGTTTTAAATTTTTTTGCGTTAAGCATTTTAGTTTATTTCGTCACACTTACTTAAATGGCCGGGACCCCTAACCACGTTACGTGGTAACAACGTTGGACGATGGTTTCATGTATGAATGTCCTCCTCTGACCTCCTTTTCGTCTGGCTCTGTTAGGAAAGATCACTAAAATGATCTTGATCAAAGATCAAAACATCACTAATGAAACCAAATCAAAATAAGATAAAAGAAACAACCAGAAATAAAAGGATCTGCAGAAGATCAAGATCAATTAAAAAATATGATCTAAGATAAAAGATAATAATAATAATAATAATAATAATAATAATAATAATAATAATAATAATAATAATAATAACGATACAAATGTCCAGTCTGTACGATGACATGTCATCAACGATTAATTGCACACGTTCACCGAACAAATCAGCCAACGGTGAAAATTACTATAATTTGAGAAAATGCGTTAAATAATTTGTTAAACAAAGTTCAATTTCAAAATAAATGTTTGAAAATAATCAGAAAAAAATCGCTTTTCTATTTACCTATCAAACCTCCATCTTTAATCTTTGACCGAAGAGAAGATGGGCGGGTTGTGTCGATTACTTTCTGGACTCAATATTCATAGATGATCTTAAAAGTTCCTTATTGGGTTATTATTATTATTATGACCTCTTATCTTGACTGCATTATTCGACTACCAGTTGCCGTAACAAGCCTCCCCTGAGTCCCAAAAGGCTGTACAATCAACACACAGCCAATAACTGTACGATCTGGTGAACAAGCTGCGTTTTTAGTTCTTTGGCGAACGTTTCAGGAGAAATAGTCCCGTCCAGCAATTTAGCGCATTCCATAGAAGTTCGTTGATTGATTGAGTCAGTGGAGCGCTAATTTGATCTTTGATCTTCTGGTTAATAAAGGCTCAAAATCACCGCTGGAAAAACTAAAACAGAAAAAAAGTTTTTAGTTTTAAAGCATTTTAGTTTATTTAGGTTATCAAAGATCATGGAAGTTGTGATCTTGGTAACAATCGTTGACGATGGATCTGAGGTCGCGGGTTCGACTCCGCAGGAGCCCAACAGGTCGACTCAGCCTTTTTCGCTGTGGTAAAATAAGGAGCAGTGGTAAAAATCTCTGCGATAAGTCAAACAGGTACGCTATGCGATACAATAGCCCCGTATCCGTGGCATTGTACGCCTGGCTGAGGGCTATAGAAACGGAGATCAGCACCGCCTTATGAGCCCGTGAGGCTCGGGGAAGGACTTTGACTTTGACTTTGAGGTTACTTAGATTTCTAGGTTTTTAAGGGATATTTTATATATTTTAGGTTTTAATTCAGGCAAGTTGACACTCGGGGTAGGCCTAATCCTCGACCAGCGGAAAAGGGTTAAAGCCCTCCAGTATCCCAGAAGATCAAAAAATGTTTTGTGTGTCATCGGATAAAAGTCACCAATTCATCACTGTAACATAGGCCTATATACGACTAGTATAAGACCAAGAAATAAAAAAACATTTGGGTGGTAACTGCTATAAACAGATTATTTATAGATATATATATATATATATATATATATATATATATATATATATATATTGCTATAATACTAATACTACTGTTATCATAGTAGTAAGCAATTGCCTCATCATAGATATACAGTACCTGTATCATATCTCAGAGCACTAGAGTTCTATAGTAGTTGTGTAAACCTAGTTCAACAGTGGTGATTCTCAATACGTCGGTAGATATCATCATCATCATCATCATCATCATCATCATCATCATCATCATCATCATCATCATCACCATCATCATCATCATCATATCATCATCATCAAAAGCGCGTGGCCAGGGGCCGTTGCGTCACCCCTAGACCACGACCCCTCTGGATGGCACGTCTCCAGAGAGTTGATATGGAATCTCGTTGGTCTGGGTACGGATGTGGTCGATCCATCTTTTCCTGGGACGACCAAGACACTTGAAGACAGCGCTTCCACGATCGGTCAGGTGGACGACCGATGGATAGGTCGACGTGGCAGTGGCAGGGCTTGATGGACAGGAACTGTCTCTCCAAGGCGGGCTGCACGTCCGAAGATGGCAAGACGGTGACTACTTATCAGTTCACTGAGTGATGGTCACCCAGTCTGCGAAGATGTCTCCGCTTTAGTAAAGAAGTCGCAGTGTTGTAATAAATACTTCACTGAAGTATTGAAATACTTCCATAAATACTTGGTTCTCATGTAGTATTTAAATAGTATTTAGGGGCCTAAATACCCAAATACCGGGGTATGTATATGTAAGTGCTGGCAAAAAAGTTTTAAATACTATTTTAAATACTTAATTGATAGTGTATTTGACACATGATTCGCCACAACCGTATTTGTGTTTTTAAAAATGTTAGTTAAAATTATTTCTAGCAATTTCAATGTAGGCCTAGGCCTACTTAATGTTCAACTGTCTAAAACCATCAGTAAAAAATGTCAAAACGACTGACGAAATAATAGAAAGTCGTGCACGTGAAAATTGCAATAAATCAAAAGTAGACCTATTTAAATTTCTTCTTCTTCTTCATGTGTCATGTATTTCTACGTTGACGACTATGGACTTCCATTTCTCTCTGTTGTGTGTTGCTTGTATGAGTTCTAATTCTGTAGTCACCCCCTTTACATCAGTCAGTAAGCTGCTGATATACGTCATTCTTTGTCTTCCTCTTGATCTTTTGCCTTCGACTTTTCCAGTAGTTACCAGGTTTTCTATGCCTTTCTTCCTCATTATATGTCCAAAAAATTGAAGTTGTCTTTTACGTATTGTAGATAGCAATTTTCTTTGTGTACCTGCCATTTCGAGTACTAATTCATTTGTTTTCTTTTCAGTCCAAGATATTTTCAACATTTTTCTTAAGACCCACATCTCTGCAGCTTGAAGCTTTTTCTTCATGACTTTAGAGATAGTCCACGTTTCTGCCCCATATAACATGACTGGCCAAACATAGCATTCTAGAACCCTAATCCTTGTTTTCATTGTTAAATGTCGGTTTGTTAGTATGTGTTTTAAATTCCCAAAGGCTGCTTTGGCCATTCCTATTTTTGCTTTTATGTCTGATTCACTTTTCGCATCACTTACAAGGAATTCTGGGCTGTATCTCCTAGAGTACTATTGGTGAAGTTGCAAGCACGACCATTTGATCTCAGTATCATACAAGTTTATGCACCAACAACAGATCATACTGAAGAAGAAATAGACTTGTTCTATGAAGATCTGGATAAGACCATAAAAGCTTGCAAATCACAAGAAATAATATTGTTGATGGGTGATTTAAATGCAAAAGTGGGAAAGGGAGTTTACAACAAAACTGTAGGTCCACATGGTCTAGGTGTAAGAAACGATCGTGGAGATAAATGGGTGGAATGGTGCGAAGAAAACGAAATGGTCATCTCCAACACATGGTTCGTTATTCATCCCAGACGATTATGGACATGGAAGAGTCCTGGAGACAGAATAAGAAATCAGATTGATTATATTACCATTATTATATTAAATTTCTTAAATACATCCAAATACTGCATGGTATTTAAATACTATTTAAATACTTAATTTTGGATGGGTATTTCAATACTTTCTTAAATACTGGACAACACTACGAAGTCGTAACAGCGTACTCCAAGGATCTGACATCGGCACCTCTCATGGAAGGCGAGTAAGGTCCAGGTCTCAGCCGCGTAAAGTAGGACAGACAGATGCCGCGACGTCAATACCGGGATTACGGGATCGGAATGACCGAACGGGAGATACCGGGATTGCATTTGATAGACCTGTTGTCATCCAGGGGCGTAGTTGGCAATTTGACTTGGGAGGTATAAATTTAGGGGTAGGCCTATATATTGTTATTTATATGTAATATAGGCCTACATATATATATTATATGTTTATATATGAATATATACTGTATTATAGTAGTAGTAGTAGTAGTAGTAGTAGTAGTAGTAGTAGTAGTAGTAGTAGTAGTAGTAGTAGTAGTAGTATATAGTAGTAGTAGTAGGCCTAGTTGTTGTTGTTGTTGTAGTAAACTTATTTAGCGCCATTGTAGTAGTACATCAGCAACAGTCGATGGTCGCTTCAGTAATATATATATATATATATATATATATATATATATATATATATATATATATATATATATATATACTGTATTATATATATATATATATATACTGAGTTGGATGTATATATACCGATATATTCCCACATCGCTACACCCCTGATCAGTGGCGTAGCCAGGATTTCAGGAAGGGGTTTTGGTTTTGACCGTAATCAACTTTCGAAAAATCTTGACAAGCAAAAAAACCAAAAGGTCGTCCTATGTAAATATCCTTATAAAATTTTCCTTTTCAGATGCTGACAAGCAAAAAAAAGGTCGTCACGCCTATGGCAGAGGCGTAGCGTCCCAATGGCTACTATGGCTCGAGCCATGGGCGGCACATGTGGAGGGGGCGGCAAATTGAGCGGTAATTATTTTTTTGCTTGTCACGCCATTTTATATAGCTGATGACCGGTTTTTGCTTGTTAGGCACACGAACACCAATTTGGGGGCGGCATTTTTTTCAGGAGCCATGGGCGGCACAAGACCACGCTACGCCACTGGCCTATGGCGCTTTAAAAATGTTGGTCAGCAGCCCCAAGGAGGGGGTTGACCTACGAAAATTAAAAACGCATGAAAACACAGTAACAAATTTTCGTCGGCGCCCAAGGAAGAGGTTTCAAATCCCAACCCCCTTTGGCTACGCCACTGCCCTGTTGTCATCCCTGTTGTATTCACGCTTACAAGTAAAGGGCGCGCAATGCCTTGTTTGGCCGCCCCGGGCGCTCACAACCCACGCCACGCCACCCCACTGATCATATCGGGCCCATAAAAATCACCGGGCCCCCTGCGCATTTGACCCCTCCCCCCTCACCCTATCGGCGGGCCTGCCCATCCTCACAGATGTTTCCAATGTTTCCCTCCCAAACAGCGTTGTCTTGAAATCTAAACTTTTCGCTTGTGTCTCTTCTCAGTTCTCTCGCCTATCCAGTTTCCGCCCTGCTAGGCCCACAGTTGCTTAGAGGAGCAGTGGCGGCTCCACCTGGGGGGCAGGGGGGCCCGTTCCCCCACTATTGAGTGCCTGGCTCCTCCAGTGGCCCCCCAGTTGGGACCCTATACTTAATGCTACATACATTAAACAACAAATGGTTGGCCCCCCATGATTAGAAGTTGCCACCCCAACGGCCTCCCCACTTGCCAATCTTAGAGCCGCCACTGTAGAGGAGTGGACGGAGGATGAGAATTCGGTTCAATGGATGGACTGGGGACTGCGTCGTTCGATTCGGCGTCGAAATAGACGCTCGATTCCACCTCCGATGCATCCGACCAGTCGTACGGATTGGTGCTGGTTGTGCTCTTTCCAGATTCTCTCATCCGGATCGCCATCCTGCAGGTTTCTGAGAAGCAGTCGGAATTGTCGAATCTTCCAAGACATCCCGGATCATTTGAGTTTACCGGATCCGTGGAGATTCGCGCTCCTCCGGAGTGCCTGCAGGCAGGATTCGGAGTTGGCAGTTCTCCGGTGGAAAGAACTGTTCCGTTAAGATTGAATCGGTCATCCACTCTATGGTCACGAGGACTCGGAGAGCAGGTGACGTCGTCATTCCAAGGAGATTGGATTTTTGGGGGAAGGTCGACAAGAACCTTGAAGTCGAGCAGGGTTTTGTGCGGCGACGGTAAAATCGGCGTCAATGGTACATTGACAATTCGATTTGACGCTGCAGGCCAAGACTGAAATCTCATCTGCTCGGGTGAATTATTATTACTATGTAGACGATATGTTTCAATTGGTATTTCGAGGGGCCGGTGAAAAGCTGCGGAATCTGTCTCTCCTGCACGGCCCTCTGTGTCTTGTCGATGCGAATTATAATTATTCATCCCCCTCTCCGATTCGAATTCTTGACGGAAATTATTTCGCTCGGATCTGCTCACCTTGTGTCCTCGATTATTGCCCCCGTCGTTAGGCCTATCATCATCAGCATCACCATCCCAAGCTTCTCTTGCCATGTGCCCGTGTTCCACGAGGACGTGCTTGGGACGTCTTCGCGATCGAAGCGTCGATACGAGGGCTACGGTTGCGATGAAAACGACGGGGGCTGCCGCCCCAGCGCCGAGAAAAATGAAGGAAACGGTCTGAACGGAGAGGGTTCCGATTATAGACGACGACGCGCCCGCTGGCCGATGTGAGAATGTTTCCGGATGATTTTCGGTGGAAATCGACGTATTATTGGCGATCGACTCGTAGGAAAAGTTCATCATGTATCTCGGTGTTCGGCTGGTCGTCTTACAGTATTAGTCTGTCGTAGGTCATTCGATACAAGCGTATAGCCTGGATTTGCTGTATACCCTGATGTACGATTAAACCCCTTCACAGCGGCTGAGCGATTGTCAGTCCAGCTGAATTTGGGGACCTGAGACGAAATTATAACAATCAAAATGTATTATAATGATGTTCCACCACGACAAGCGAAATTACCGAAATTATTAGTTTACTTTTTCAATTAGTTTTTACACATTGCATTGTTCAAACCCCTTTGAAATCCTTTTATTTACAGCCACTGCGCTCTTAGAGAAATGACGTCAATACGCAGGAACGTATCTTTAATGGTCAAATCGTGACCAACCAGCATTTTAATAATAAATTTCCAGAATTCGAATTACCCGGAATTCTGCAAGTTTTTACTGACAGACCTATGTTTATTTGAGAGAGAGAGAGAGAGAGAGAGAGAGAGAGAGAGAGAGAGAGAGAGAGAGAGAGAGAGAGAGAGAGAGAGCTATGAAGTGTTTAGTCCTTTTCTTTTGTATATTCTATTCACATACAATTGCTATTATTCTGTGGCGTTGCGACGGGGGCCATGGGGCTAAGCTAATCACCCCAGGCGCCGAGGAAGAAGTTGAGATTGATCATAAAAAATAGTTGACCCTTTACACCACGGTGGGGTATGAAGAATATACCTCTAGTTCTAAAAAGTCTGATAAGCAAAAAATGTCGTCATCTACTTCATTTAGGTAAGTAACATATGGACGACGTCACTTATTAACTAAGCGAAATGACTGAGGACTTTGTTTGCTTGTCAGGTTTTTCAGAAATTGATGGCGTCATTAGTAGGCCGAGATCTTGACCCCGGGCGCCAGACACCCTCGCTACGCCACTGATATTATGACTTACGGTATATGGCATCTAGCTATCAGCTGACATCCGCAATTTCCTTCCATTTACAAGAGGCGCAAAATCGAAAAATTCTGCCACGCAAGAGATATTTCGTCGGCCGATTAGGCCTATGTATACCATCAAACGAGGCCAAATTTTTGGCCTATACTAAATGCTTAGTTTTTCTAAAAAGCAAAATTCTCGATTGAAAATGAACACATCCCACGCAAACCAGGCATCGAATCTTGCTCGCTTAACCTTATTATTATTATGATCGCAGGCAAAGCGAACATAGCTAGGTCTATAGGCCTATCGCTGGTCTGAACATTTTAAGGCCTACGCACCGCCGAATTAGGCCTGTGTAGCGCCCGTGTGGTTCCAAGATCAATACAGATCTGCCTATTGTCAAGATCGCGGTCTGTTGCCAATGTCCGGCCACATAATTATTGGTGCAGCGTCAATCGTTAATTTACTCGTTCCTGCTCGGTTTTTCCAGCGTTCGCCTGCCATGGCATCATTTGCACCAAATCAATCAAAAAATCAACAATGCTTGCGTACAATTTCAGGATATTAATTTTTCCCTGGTTGCTATAGATCTAGATTTATCCCATTCGTTTATTTGTACTATTTTGACTCTTCCATAAATTTCGAGGCTCACATATATCCCAGCTATCTGTTGTAAGCTCACGCTCTAAATCTACGCCGCCTTCGTCCCTACCTTGATTTTTAAACTGCTTTCACTATTGCCACTTCACTAGTTCGCTCTAAGTGAAATTCGCAACGCATTGTTTCACAATCTTCCAAAAGCTTCCATATGTAAAACTCCAATCGATTCAAAATGTTTCATCTCTTGCTGTTACCAAATCATCAAAATTCTGTCATATTACACCAGTTTAAAAGGTGGGTCCCGTACTCGAGTCCGAGCGTTGAGTTCCGGCGCTTATCTCCGCCGGCCTGGGCAATCAGCGACGTAGGTGGTATAATCCAGTAATCTGGGGTGGGTTGCCATTACTTTCCTCAGACCCACGCTTTACCTCGCAGCTTTAATGCTGCTCCTCAGTTTACCACCGCCTTCTAGCGAGTAAGGCTGAGTCGACCTTCTAAAGGGCTCCTGCGGGAATTGAACCCGCGACCTTCTGCTCCATCGTCCAGCGTTGTTATCCACTCTTCCAACTTCCCGTCATTACTCAATCTAATTGATTAACATTTGGAAACAACTAGCCACTGCCACTAACAGTACGAGAACGAGGCACATCAACAAAAGAGATTTCTGCCGAGCATGGAGTGAAATGGGACTACAAAAGTCGATCGCGAGA
>CM030832.1:44763411-44783411 GCA_018105865.1 Metaphire vulgaris | reverse complement strand
TTTGGCCCCGCCGGGCATCCACCACTCTTTGTCACGCCACTGCTCCCACCCCACCTCATCTCCGTAACTACGGATTATCTATTCTGATTTCTGACCTAATCTTCAGCAATGGATGGATTAATATTAATATTAACACACCCATGTAAATCTCTCTCCTTTCTCCCTCTGTTTCTCTGTTTCTCTGTCTGTCCTGCCTGTCTGTCTGTCTGTCTGTCCTGTATCTGCCTGTCTGTCTTCGTCTCTATGTCTCTGTCTCTGTCTCTGTCTGTTTATCTATCTAGGCCTATCTGTCTATTTATTTATTTATTTATCTATCTATATCTATCTATCTATCTATCTATCTATCTATCTATCTATCTATCTATCTATCTATCTATCTATCTATCTATCTATCTATCTATCTATCTATCTATCTATCTATCTATCTATCTATCTGTCTGTCTGTCTGTCTGTCTGTCTGTCTGTCTGTCTGTCTGTCTGTCTGTCTGTCTGTCTGTCTGTCTGTCTACCTAGCTATCTCTGATACGCGCCGTACCGAATATTTAGAACTCCTGTGTGTGTGTTTGTGTTTGTTTATAGACGCGTCCGTATCAAAGACGATGAGCGTCTATGTGTGTTTGTGTGTGTGTGTGTTTGGCTCCTCCTCTCTCAACCAGGACTTGCCACCGGCTATGGTGGAGTTTAGAACTCCTGTTTACCGTGTTCATAACAACAATAATAGTCTTATGCACTATAATTCTAATATTATCGTTATTGATATTAACTGACTTCTGAGTAATAATATTATGATAAATCGGGACTCACGACACATGAGGCCTCAAAATATCATATGACATTACATAGCGCAGCTGTTACAGAGCGTTAGGTTATGGCCGATACGGCTGGACATATACTGAGCAAAGTCAGCGCTGATTGCCCCCCTCCCCCCTCCCAGTTGCTGACTTTGTTCCAAATCTCTGTTTTTTTCTTAAACAATGGTCGATAGGTTTACGCTGCGATGTCACGTGTATTATCCCTGTTTAGAATCCGATAATGGAAACTTGACGAGTTCTTGTCATCCTCTGCGCGACGCCGCTAACGAATTTCTGTCACGGCTTTGTCACTCCGTTGTCTCGGCCTCTGTACAATACGTGACAGTTGAATAACAAGAGAATCAACCTGCAGCATAGGCGAAACGGAGACAGTAAAACGCTTTTAAAACGGGCTTTCGATTAGTGGGACCTATATTCCAGTATCACGAAGTTCGTGCTAAAGGAGATTTTTCTGTACAAAGAACGAGTCTAGTCACGTGGTCACGTCAAGCGCGGTTCACGTGACAACTCCTTCAAACCGAATATGGAGTCGTGCTCGCCATTTGCGACTATTACTAATACTAATCAGTGGCGTAAACCTGGCGTCAACATGGAGGGGGTAAATCGTCCATACAGTCAGGTCAGACCCCGTTTTCCAAAAGTCTTGACGAGCAAAAAGGTCATCCTTATATTTTATATTTTCCTTCTCTAAAGGTCATAAGGTCATCCGAAATGAGTGGATGCGGTCGGTTTTAATACTGGCATCAACATTATGCAAGACATTGGGGGATAATTGATACTCTGTCCTCTCCTACTAATTATTGGAGGACCGTCCTCCGCCGACCCCCAGTGGTTTACGCCCTTGCGACTACTACTACTACTACTACTACTACTACTACTACTACTACTACTACTACTACTACTACTTCTACTACTACTACTTACTACTACTTCTACTACTACTACTACTACTACTACTGCTACTGCTGCTACTACTACTACTGCTACTGCTACTACTACTACTACTGCTACTGCTACTAATGCTACTGCTGCTGCTACTGCTGCCACCACCACCACTGCTGCTGCACCACTGCTCTACTACTACTACTACTACTTACTACTGCACTTATTATTACTACTACTACTACTACTACTACTTACTACTACTACTACTACTACTACTATTATTGTGTGTACTTTACTACTACTACTACTACTACTACCGCGACTGCTGATGCTACTACTACTACTTACTACTACTGCCTTTTCATTATCACCTAGGATGAGAAGAATCGTCTACTGGTTATTCGCTGTTCCATCTCTGTCTGTCCTCTTCCCTGTCCTCCTCAATATGTCTATCCATCTGCTTAATTAATTGCCAGTGTGTCTGAAAAGTACTAACTTACCTGCATAGTAGCCTGCTCTTAGATTTGGTCAACCGACTAACAATATGCCTAATAACCTATGAAAAGTCACTCATCCATTTGGTCATTAATTCATTAATTCAATCAATCACTCAAGCATTAGTCATCCAGTCACTCAGTCATATATTCAATCATTCAATTAATCAATTAATCAATTATTTAATCATTCGGTCGGTCAATTAATAAGTCAGTCAGTCAGTCAGTCAATCGCAATCACTCATTCATTCATTCATTCATTCAGTCAGTCAATCGAGAAGTCATCCGTGGGTGCATCTGTCACTTCTTCCATCCGTTCATCCGTCGATCCCGCCCTTGTTATATCACTGGAACCTTCTTCAGTCCGCTTCCACTAACAGCCAAGTCCCAATCGATTCGTTCGTCCTTGTTCTTCAATATTTAACAGGTTGCGTTTATCATGTTGACGTTTCTCGCATGGCGGTATCTCACAGGTGGTCGTGCTCTTCGCGGACAATTGCACCGCGCTCTGGGTCGTTGGGATGGGGATGTGGGGGAGTAAACCTGCAGCCGATGACCTGTGAAGTCCCACAACAACATGGATTGGCGATCATCAAACAGACGCAGACGACGAAAAATACAACGACTCAATAACAATGCTCGTTAATAATAATAATAATAATAATAATAATAATAATAATAATAATAATAATAATAATAATAATAATAATAATAATAATAATAATAATAATAATAATAATAATAATGCAGTTTGTAGCACAAGGCCTAATACTCTAGAGGTATCAATCGACGGTACTAAAATCCAATACAGTTAAACCTGGTAAGTGTCACATTTCGAGGAACTTCATATTTCAAGAGACTGTTCATATCTTACTTACTTGACTACCTATAATAATAATAATAATAATAATAATAATAATAATAATAATAATAATAATAATAATAATAATAATAATTGATAATGGCTTTTTGATGGTTTAGTAGGATTTCACCTGTAATGAAGATCACTGTGACTCGTATACACCCAGTTCTATTTCAGCTTCAGTTATACGGAGATATAAGAGATATAAGGTATTAAGGTATAAGAGATATACTGTAGCAGACAAAGCAGAAATAGGAACACGTTATTGATTGAAATTAGAAAGAAAACGAAGAAGAGAAGTGTTACGCACGGAGCGATTTTCAGGAGAATGGGAATTTCATAATTGAGATTTCAACACCACAAATTATCTATCGATCTGAGCGTTATATTGTTCGTCCTGGAATGCTTAACGTCCCCCTTTCTCATCGAGTCGTAAAAGCGTGCAAATGGATTGCGAAATTCGAACGGCGCTTATACAGGAGTCTGATGCGATGAACTCACGAGCTGCTTGTAGAGAGATAGATAGATAGAGAGACAGACAGACAAACAAACAAACAAACAGAGACAGACAGAGACAGAGAAACATAGAAACACAGAAACAGAGAGACAGAGACATAGACAGAGACAGAACTCTAGACAAAGACAGACAGAGAGAGAAAGATAAAGAGAGATAGTGAGAGAGAATGAGAGAGAGAGAGAGAGAGAGAGAGAGAGAGAGAGAGAGAGAGAGAGAGAGAGAAGAGAGACAGAAACAGAGAGACAATGAGAAAAAGAGACAAGGACAGAGAGAGAAAGATAGAGAGACTGATGGAGAAAGAGAGAGTGAGAGAGAGGAAGAGGGATAGAAGTTAAGATAGAGATAACGAGAAACAGACAGACAGACAGACAGACAGACAGAGATAGAGAAAAAGAGGGAGGAAGAGAGGGAGACGTAAAGATAGCGCGCTATAGAGACACACACACAGAGACAGAGACAGAGAGAGAGAGAGAGAGAGAGGAGAGAAAGAGAGTTGTTTCGCATTTCGAAGTGTTATGATGATACTGTAGGTGTAATGCGCGTCTTCCTTTCGACGCCTGCGAATGTATCTGCCGTCGTTATAAGCACCAGGTTTCAATCTCCAAATGAAGCGTCAAATCGATAAAGGCTGGCTTCGTGATATGATTCTCTGCAGTGCCAGAAAAAGTGTAGCCGCAACAGAGACTATAATACTACAAGATGCTACTATCCGGTTGATATCTGGAACTGGCCTTATACAGTACAGTAGTTTAATATTTCATGTCCTGGTAGAGTTCCACAAATTCCATTTGCAGGTATTAGAGATCAGATGCGCTACGTCATGCGAACCAGTATCACCACTGACACCGCTACCAATATTCACAGCAAATTGAATTTGTCCAGTCTGAATAATTTGACGTGCAGCGTATACATTGCGCTCAGTGTTTATTCTAGGCCTTTTTTTTGGGGGGGGGGTCCCCCCATTTTGGGGGATCCCCCCAAAGTTTGAAAATCCCCCCCAAATGTCTATATGTTGCGTCAAGGTTTTTCGGCAGACAAACCATATCCCCAAACATGTAAAACTCTCCCCAATGTCACAATGTCAAGGTGACTAGAATAAAAACTGATTGCGCTTTTTCTAGTGACAGGCCTATGCAATATCTTTATTTCTCTGTAAATAGACTGGTACATATTACAAACGGTAATTCGATTCTGTGACACGTGAAACATAATATTATAACGTATGCTTAAAAAATGGGAAGCGAGCAGAATGTAACCTATAGTAACAAAGCAAGCCCGATATGTGAAATTACTACGTTGCTGATAGAAACCAAGAATTGGCGACATTTTTATAGTCAATTAATTTTGTGTATTACTGTATGTCCGTACCTACGTCATTTAGAATGTTTCGCTAAGTTAAACCGTTCTTCCAGATTTCATGAACGGTTGTTTAGGTATTTTAAAATCTGAGGAGATACTTTGCTACTGTCTCAGAATACAATGATATTGTCTGCCATCGGAACAGCTACGCATAGCCTATCAAGCCCTGTCACAAAATGGAATGCATGTAGCAGAAACTAGCTCGGGCTAAGAGGTGTGAATCATTGCTTAGAAGAAGTTAGAGCAGTAATGGAGGGAAGTAGGCCTATACGGTGTTAGGAAAAGAGACAAAAGGAAGATCAAGGAAGATGCTATTGCACTTGGACGATGAAAACAGATTCACAGCGTCACAAGACCTATGCAGAAATCAAAGAAAAAGCAAGACGCAGAGAGAGGAATGGAAACAATGGAGCCCTGAACCTGTCCCAGGACAGAGAACATGAGTATAGTGATGATGATGACGACGACGACGACGATGATGACGATGATGATGATGATGATGATGATGATGATGATGACGACGATGATGATGAGCTCAAACAGACTATCAACTATTCAGAGTAACTTTCCTATCCATGCAATCTTTCCCAGATGGTCGCGCGACCCTCCCCTTCCACTCCCTCTCTCCCTCTCCATGACTGTTTTTTTCTTCGGCAGAATGAATCTACGTCTAATATTTCTACATCCAAGCAATTCTCACCACCGCGATGGATGGCCCGGCCCCGGATTTATCCATTGAAAACACCGCGTTGTCTTATATCCAATCAGCACCGCCTATATAGCTATGCATTCGAATCACGCGTCTATATACGCACGGCGTTCTAATCTTAATCCGACTGATCTATGCGTCTGTACCTGAGTCACGTATGATCCACCGCGGCAAGAGATACAAACAGTATGACAAACTCTCAAATGATATCACAAACACACAGACGCACAAACAAACAAAGGCACATAAGTACTGTGTATGTGTGTGCTTATTTATATACAGTATACGCGTATTTATGCAGTATTTATGCAGGGCCTACATAAGCATATGTATGTATATTGTGGAGCATGTGTGTGCGCTGCTATTTGCGAATGTGTATGTATTAGATCCCAGATGTATAGGGCAGAGGAAGCATTTTAGTAATACTAGCTCTCAGCTGTGTTTACTGTTTAATCTAGACTCCTGGACTCCGGGGGGAAAACTGACAAAGCCGGGGGAAAACTGAAAAAGGCGGGAGGGGAAGTTAACTGGGGGCTGCTGTTAGTTGATGTAGTATGCCAAAATTTCCGGGGGGAATTTGAGATTTCCGGGGGGATGGCAATTTCCCCCCGAAAACGGCCTAGGTTAAACCCTGGTTCTGAGTAGGCTTAAATAGGTAAAAGATGACGCTAGAATTTAATGTTTACAACAGCATCGAAATACCTAACAGTGATAATAATAATAATAATAATAATAATAATAATAATAATAATAATAATAATAATAATAATAATAATAATATGCATTCCTAAATCACCAACTATAATATTCTAAAATTTAAAGGTTTCAATCTGGTATTCTAATAATGTAAAGACTATTCTAGTAGCCTATAATAATAATAATAATAATAATAATAATAATAATAATAATAATAATAATAATAATAATAATAATAATAATAATAATAATAATAATAATAAATTAATAATAATAATAATAATTACAGGGTCTAAAATGGTTAAATAGGAATTGCCTTGTAGGCTATGGGAATCACTGTGTAACTGTGTTCCACCAACATATGTGTAATACTTATTTGTTATTAGTGTAACGTTCTGAGCTGGTTAGGAACGCGTATTTCGAACAGCGTTTAGTGTAAGCAGTTTTTTAATTTGTCATCAATTTCTCGAAATCTGAGAGTTTCTTGAAATTGAAAACTCAAACGCTGGCGGTTCCAACGGATAAGTTTGAAATTTAACACGACTGGAACTTTTAAAAATATATGTCTCACGCGATGAAAACATTTAATACCGTTAAAAATAATATTTTTAACAAACGCACTCAGCCAGATGATACAGAAGGTCTCTCCCCCTCTCTCTATGCCTATCTTTCTCTAACTATCTCAATTTCTCTCTATATCTCTCTATCTATCTCTCAATCTACCTATTTCTATTTTTTCTATCTCTCTGTCACGCTCTATCTCTCTTTTTCATTCTCTCTTTCTCTTTTTCTCTATCTGTCTCTTTCTCTCCGTCTGTATCTCTCTTTTTTCTCTTTCTCTTTTTTGTGTCTCTGTCTCTATTTATCTCTTTCTCCCTTTCCCCCTCTCTCTGTATGTCTGTCTGCCTATCTTTATTTCTATCTCTCTCTTTTTTCTCTGTCTCTCTTCCTCTTCCTCTTTCTCTTTCTGCCTGTCTGTGTATCTGTCTGTCTGTCTGTTTCTCGGTCTCTCTTTTTCTGCATTGAGGCAGGAATGCCTTGAAAAACTTGTGAGCTTGAGCACTCTGAAGTGATCATTTGGAGAGTCTGTCGGATGGTTTTCATAATCTGCATAATATGATTTTGTGACGATAAAAATAATTATTAATGCAGGGTGCAGCATCGTCCCGAATGGCATCGGTCACCGTTGAATCTATCATTGCATTGTGTTTCAGATCCCGCTTTCCAATTGTCTCTGCTGCGTCAGGAACTACTTACTCTCCAGCACAGAGTCTAGAATTTAGCATTAACATCTGTCCACCTGCATGCGTACATGACATGTGCATATATATATATATATATATATATATATATATATATATATATATATATGAGTGCATATTTTATTAGCAAACAGCTATCTCGTCATCCCTTATGCATGCCAATGTATCGTGTCTAGCATCTCTGTGCTACGCGTGTGACGCCTCTGCATGCACGTAGCAAAAGCATATTAATTCCTCAACGGTTTTCATTAAAATTCCCGCGTTTCTCTGTCGTCTGCGAGCGTCATTCCGCATGTACCGCCGGACGCGATATACAGCCTACACCGGCCCACATGTCGGATCAGTCGTCTGCTTAATTGACGTTTCGAAGACGAACGTTGATTAAATGTACGGAGCTGTCGTCTGCTGCATGTCTCGCCGCCGCCGTGGCAGACGACAGAAGAAAATGAAACAATAAGAAAGGACGCGATCGCAGACGACCGACCGCAACATATGACACGGTCGAAAAGCGCAGTTCTTACTCACGGAGATGGACAGAAACGCTCTTTGGCAGAATGCCATTGGCGGGCGTTGCCACGGGGGGTGAGGAAGGGGACCACCCCCTCCCGACCAATTCCGGCTAGGACCGGTCGCGAGATTTGCGCAAAACCGTGGAGAAATTTTTTGTGGGGATGGGGTAGATAGCGTGGTAGAAGAGAGTAGTTTCTGACGACCGTTTTTTTTGTTCGTCGGAGACTTTACCTCTGATCATGTCGATGCGGGGGCGCACCCTCTGTTCCGGAAGCCCCTGGCTACGCCACTGCAGATGTCTTCTTCTCGAGACGGAAAAAACGAAGACGAACAATGAACATTTCAGAACACGTCTTGAGTCTTTTCTTTAGAATCGAGGTCGTCGTCGTCGACTGAGGATGTCCACCTCCGCAACTTTCCCTGCATTTCGAATGGTCATCGTGTCCAACAATCAACGGTCCACGCGACCGTGCATTATAAACCTCGGCAAAAAGAGTGAATCGGGGGCTCGAAACAAGATTCAACGCACCACCAAATTCCGTCGAACACCATAACAGCGGGTGCTAGGACAAAATGTCCGCGGTCAAAATGTCAGCGGACAAAATGTAATCCTAACTCTAACCCTAAACCGTGACGTTTTATCCGCGGACATTTTTTCCGTGACATTTTGTCCGCGGACATTTTGCTCGTCCACGTGACAGTGTTTATTGATTGGAACTGACAGGGCCAGTCTTAGACGTAGGCGAAGCAAGTGACTGATTGCGTCGGTCTTTTTTTGAGAGGGGGCGGGGCGGCGGCGGCATATTTGGACTAAAATATTTGTACGTTATCAATTTTGACGATTTTGCGGGTACGATTCTGAAAACATTGCCCTGAACTTACTTTACAATGCCTTTAATTAAGATGTGCTATACCTAATATATTATATAAATAGGGTGAGTAGATATGGACATATAGAGGCCAATTTAGCCATTGTTATTGGACGACACCTATACTTTGTTTTTGCGGTATACATTGCTTGTGGGTGAGTGGGTGGGTGGGTGGGTTGGGGCAGCATTAATCTCGCTTACTCTAAAAAATTCGTCGGAAATGCTCTGAAAAACGAACCTTACTCTATCATATTTCAAGTCTTATATATGGACTAATGTGCAGAATGTTCAGAAAGCAAAATAAATAATAAATTATATTTTTCAACTCGGATTATACACGGATGTATCATTATACAGTAATTAAATTCACTAAAAGTCAAGTGAAAACCTAACGTGACTGTAATCATCTACAATTCTACATTGTTAGGCAATTTTTTCTGATAAAACACACGCAAAAATCTGATCATTGTTATAACACCAAATAAAAACGTCAAAAGGATTGTGATATTATGCAAACCATATTGCAATATGCGTTTCAGATTAGAACCGTCGGGGGTGGGGTGGGGGTGGGAACTGCCATTTTTTGCGTCTATACCACGATGCCATCACTAACACATGTAGCTGATAGATCATGTTCAGCTCAATAATCGATTGAATCATTTCATATCTGATCATGATAGATCTTTTCTCGAAATGATCAAAACCAAACGGACCATTTATATATTTGAAATCCCTTTAAGCCCGTCGCGACGACGGTCTTCCAATAAGCTAATGCTAACAGTAGTCTGTCTGTCTGTCTGTCTGCCTGTCTGTCTGTCTGTCTGCCTGTCTGTCTGTCTGTCTGTCTGTCTGTCTCTGTGAAATTGTGTGACTTGCGCGAGGAGAAAGATTGATGAGAAGTGCTGACTTCAGGGTCTGGAATGCAATGGAAAAGCGGTTACAGTACAACTTCGCTAGAACAACATCGGCTACAACGACAACCTGCTTTTAGCGCCACGTCAGCGTCAGTTCTGGTGTTTCAGTATGTAATGTACTGTAGTGTAGCATTTGTATAGCGCCTCTTATATTTCTACTCAGAGGCGGCGCTCCTGCATGGCATTGGAGTCGCATGATAAAGTAGTGGGACTTTAGCTTTCGCGTATTGAACAGAGCGATGGAGTAAGAAGTGAGGCCCGAATGGATGTGTTCAAGGCATTCCAGAGAGAGGGTCAAGTCACTGCAAAAGCTCGACGCTGAGTAAGAGCAGAGCGGGATCTAGGAACATAAACATTCTTCCGAACAGTGGAGCGGAACAGGCACATTAATACATCAGGAATCATCAATTTTTTGATCTGGGGAACAAAAAACAAGTTTCTAATTCCACGTTAGCAATGGGTGAAGTAGTGTGCAATACAAAACAGAGAGAGGGAGAGAGAGACGTGTTTATTCGTATTTATTCATTTATTTGTTATGAGGTTGTCAGAAAGGCGACTTGAGCAAAAAGACATTGACATCACTGAATTTTATCAAGGAAATTCGGGTGGCGGGCCGGATAAACTGATCTTGCGGACCAGATGTGGTCCGCGGGCCGCAGTTTGGTGACCCCTGGCATATAGGCGTTTGAAACGACGCCCCGATATACAAAGAAGTAGATAATTCAGTCCTTATGGCCATTTCGATGCCAGCATGTATTCCGTCAAAGTAATCATCAACGCAAAAGAGCACATGCATAATGATCCGACAGATACCTTCATATTAGCACCGATGCCAATATTTTTGATGCATAGATCATACATTCGATGGTTCCGCGTAACTTGTATCAAACACTCTCTCGCCTACGTTCTAACCTTTAAAAATTAAGATACCTCGTAGATGAACCATGTGTTTTTCTTCCTCAAAGTCTTTAAACTGTCGTTTCAACGTTCATCATCTCATTGTTTCATTACTTTTTTAATTTTACTGTTAATAGCATGCACTGAAGTCTTCGAGTCATCAGGATGGCAGTAGCACCATTTCACACTTTTCTTGGGGACGAGATAATATTTTGGCATTTTTTCGGCAAATTGTTGGCAATTTTGGGCAGATTGTTGGCAGGCAATTTTTGAGATTTTTTGCACATTTCACATTTATTTATTTGCTTACTACATGATACATTATTTTTTCATTTCCGTGGGGGCACGGCCCCTCACTCCCTCCAATGACGCCCATTCAGGATGGCCAGGGCCATATTAAGGCGGGGCTGAGGGGGCTGCAGCCCCCCGGCCCACCATGAAAATAGGCCCACCGAATCTCCATCTGTTATTTAATTTTACGAGAATACCTTTTTTTGCTTGTCGACACGATTTGGAAGGAAGATAACCTTTTTTGCTTCTCTGGGATTTTTTCAGTATAGGCGACGGCCTTTTTTTCCTCAGCCCCCCGGCCCACTCGTACCTTAATCCGGCCCTGAGGATGGCTAATTATATTATTTACCTTTTAAACTGATATGAATCCGGTCTAAAAGCCGAATTTATTAGGAAATCTCCTGATGAAAAAACATCAAATAAATATACATCAGTATGGCATCGAAGATCACCAATAAACTGGAGAGTCAATGCATTTAAGAGATGTGATTTTATAATGCAATTTTAGTGATACTTTTCTTGAACGAATGCGACGGCATTTATTAGACCTCAAACAAATTCATTGGCGCAGTGGAGCTTTATAGTTCCTTCCGACCACTTAGAGGCTGCTTACCGTTTGGAGTTTGGGGCTAAAATGAATGGAATCTCCAAATATTTTCTCGCTGAAAAAACAGCACCCATCAGACAGGCCCGTAGGAAGTGGGGGTGCTGGGCTGCGGCTTCATCCTCGGAAAAAATTAGGGGGTGCGTCGCGCCCCAGGAAGATGTGGCTGATTTTTTTATTTGCCTGTCAGGATTTTTGAAATGCAGATTAATTAAAAAAGGGAGAAGGTCTTTTTTGGTTTGGCTTTTACGGTAAGTGGTAATTTTTAGCTACGCCTATGAAAATCTGCACCCCCTCCCCTGCTAAAAATTCGTTCCGACGTGCCTGTCATCAGGTATCCTGGTTGCGCCTACACAGCAAATACAAGAACAAACTTCCTGCTAAGCACGTCGTTGCACACCCCCCATGCGACCGTTGCCGTATAAATAAACTTTGCGTTAAGACGAGGTGATGATGTCTGCTTTTTAGGATTACTTTCTGATGGACTCACTGTCTGTTGATGCTGTCGACGGAAAGACAATGGCGAAGAAAATGAAAGAGAGAATAGAAGAAATGCTACAACAGAAGGTTTCTGCTCTTCAGGTATTTATTATTATTAACCACGATTATTATTATTATTATTATTATTATTATTATTATTATTATTATTATTATTATTATTATTAACCACGATTATTATTATTATTATTATTATTATTATTATTATTATTATTATTATTATTATTATTATTATTATTAAACACGATTTTTACCAGAAACGATGGATAAAAAATCTTGTTCGACTGTTGATTTCAGCGGTAGATTAAACGCCTAGGAATAAGCAGCTACGGCGGTACCTGCGCTCGAATGCGCTAGAAAAATTAACGATATATTATTTACTTACTTACCTAACCTAATCAGCAGATCATAGAGATAAAACCAGTTAAAATCCTACTCCAGCAAATAGACTTAGAGCATTACTTATGAAGTCAGCATGGCATACCTGATTTCAGGAAAACGCCAAACAGAAACCAGACGCAACAATACCAGTGTCCTGGAGTGGTAGTAAATGCACGGTACTGTAGTGACAGTGAAAACGCATTCGTCTTCGACCATTTGATCTGATCCGAGATCGAAGAATTGTCGGACATCTTTCTTCTTGTTCTTGTTCTTTTTGTTCTTGTTCTTGTTGTTCTTCTTGTTGTTCTTCTTTTTCATTTTCTTTTTCTTCTTCTTGTTCTTCTTCTTCTTTATCTCGGAGCGACTCGAGTCAGGGCTAACTTAATTGCTAACGACATTGCTCCGGAACGCGCGCAAACAGAGGGACGATATAGAGGGAGAGAGGAGGGTAGGGGAGAGGCAGAAGGAGAGGCGGGCGGACATATATAGACCGTGCACCTAACCGGATTCGGCGGGGGTCTGTTTTAGAAATTGGTCGTCGCAACCGAAGAGGCTTTTGCCAGCGACGACGACGACGACGACGACGACGCAGCCACGGTCGCCGATGAGACGCCGCTTAACATGGTAAGCAATTGAAGAGCAGTTGTTCTACTGTATCTTTGGGATTCTGTTCATAACACTGACTGCCTTGAATCTAAAGTTATAATGATGCCATCCGATATCCGCTCATCCATCAACCCATCCGTCCCTCTGTACGTCCGTCCATCCATCCATCCATCTGTTTGCATGTTTGTCTGTCTGTCTGTGTGTGTGTGTCTGTACGTGTGTCTGTTTGTCTGCCTGTCTGTCGTTTTCACTCTTATTTCTCTGAGACGGTTTCTCTCTCTACTCGCGTGCACCCACAGAGTAGAGAGTCTAGAGACGCAAATGGGACACGGAGACAGACTTAAGCCAGCAAAATAATTTTACACAACGGGACGAATACTTCACTCCAATAGTACAATTATTGTAAGGTTACTTTACAGATGTCACTAAGTGCACTTAGTTTAACTAGATATATATTCAAACATCAGGAAATGATGGTGGTGATGATGATGATGATGATGATGATGACGATGATGATGATGATGATGCGACGACTACGACGACGACGATGATGATGATGACATTTTTCTGCCCAAAAGTATTGACGAACGAGAAAAAGGTCGTCGTCTCAAACGATTTAAAGTCTACTATCTACGCATTATCCTCTATCTAATATAATACTACCCCTTACCCTCCTCCCCCTCCAACTCCTCACTGGTTTTGGACGAGACTCGAGGCCGGTCCCGATTGGAATAGATGGGCCGGGACCCCGTTCCTCCCCCTCGAACATGGGCGTCAATTTGTGTGCTTATTCCTTGACATTTCGAGACACCCTCTCCCCGTTAGAAATTCAACCTTAAAACTCAACATAAAATTTGCTGAAGAAAGATAAAGAAAGTAAATCTGCTCCAGCTTCTAGAAATTGCTGGCACTGTATGAAAGACCCAGCAAGGATTCTCTCTCTCTCTCTCTCTCTCTCTCTCTCTGTCTCTGTCTCTCTCTGTCTCTGTCTCTGTCTCTCTGCCTCTCTGTCTCTCTGTCTCTCTGTTTCTCTGTCTCTCTGTCTCTGTCTCTCTCTGTCTCTGTCTCTCTCTCTGTCTCTGTCTGTCTCTGTCTCTGTCTGTCTGTCAGTCTGTCTGTCTGTCTCTCTCTCTCTCTCTCTCTCTCTCTCTCTCTCTCTCTCTCTCTCTCTGCAAATTTAATATTTCCTGTTACTTTAAAGTGAATCGTGAATCTGTATTCCGATGGAAAAGTCTTCTACCTGTTTTGACTTCGAATCAATCGTGTTGTCAACAACAGATGATGGCGCGGGGGAGGGGATAAAATTTCATGTTGAAATAATAATATTCGAAAGCTGATTCTTCCCAAAGGCATACGCAAAATACTGCTTCGTCACGTTTATTCTAATTTCCAGCTTTGAATCTATCTGAATTTCTTAAGTGCAATCTGAATAGCGGATTGCGTGGGCGATTATTTTCTTCATATCCTGTATTCTTTTTAAGAGAAGACGGATCTTTTTAAGATGATCATCTTTCGCTGACCAAAATTAATATTATTCTATCATTTTCTGATTACAATTATACAGGCCTATCAAAGGTATTCAATTTATTCTCATTGATGTTGACGCTTCTAGAATATGGCCTATCGCCCAAAATATTTTTATTCTGGCAAAATACTGTACAATGTCGAATGAAGATGAGAAAACAACATAACAACTCGCGAAAAGAATTTTTATACTTTTATAATAATAATAATAATAATAATTAATTAATTAATTATTAATAATAATAATATTATTATTATTATTATTATTATTATTATTATTATTATTATTATTATTATTATTCTATTAACTTATTATTATGTGAACTTCTATTACACCATTTTAATAATGAATCATTTGATGGTCGCTACAGGTTTTAAACGTAATCCCCATTTTCAAATCCAATCAGTTAGTTCGCTTGTACTTGCCAGCCAATCAGTCAAAAAGTCTTAACGAATGATTTAGAGCGATGTGCTTTATAACGGTCGAGAAGACATGTCTTGTCGCTGATCCTTTATTTGATTGGCAGCCAGCGAAATGCATGCTTCGAGAATAAGTTTTGAAGCAAAAGAAATTTTCATTCAGTGTGTGTTGTGTTTGTTTATCGACGAGTATAAGTTTTGTGTATGAGTGTGTGTGTCCTCATCTGTCAACCGGGCTAGCATAATTCAGAACAAGAGCAAGTGGATTTATGGGACGGTCTGGATTCAATGAGTGGATACAAAAGTGTGTGTTGTGTTTGGCTGCGTTAAAGCGATTTCAATGAAATTTATAGGCCATATACCTGAGAATGTTTCGTCCGCCAAATTTCATGCTGATATCTTTAAAATATGGCCAAAAATCTTGACATTGGAATATAACGTCATAATAAAGTGATAAAATATTTTTAAAAGTTTTTTGGCCCTGAACGTAAAGGGAGTTTCAGATGATTTGTTGTGGGAGCAGGTGCTCAAAATGTCCATGCACCCTTAGCCTTCACACATACCAACAAGCGTCCTCTTCTGATCTGGTTCTCAGGCAAACTCTCCCAGATATTCTTCATCTTCAACTCCGAACATATCTGTCGAGCATGATTCCCCAGACGTGGAAGTCAAGTGGATTGATATCTGGGAGTTGTCTGGATCTTTCTTGATGAAATCTGGACAATGTTGCTAAGAAAATTCTGGGTCCTGAGAGCAGTTTGCTGGCATATGAAATCTTCTCCAAGCAATCACGACAGTCCTGCAGCCAATCATAATGTTGCTGTGTTTATCTGTTGGCCGTAAGTAACCCTTGACCTGGTCTGGCGCAATGACAACGACGCTATTTTTGACTTAAAAACGATACAAATTACTATGACGTTATCTTCTGTTTGTCAATTTTAAAATTTGGGTCTCTTTAGTTTTTTGGCCATATTTCAGCACAAACTAAAGATATCAGCATGAAATTTGGCAATTACATCCGAAACATTCTCAGGTATATGGCCTATAAATTTCATTGAAATCGCTATACACGCAGCCGAGATATTAAATATCATAAAGGGGTGCCCTTTTCACTTTTACACCCTGTGTAGGAAAACTGTCTTCTTACTATATGTTGAGAGTAATAATATTATAGTGATTTCGACAAAGGTTAAACCACTCGAAATCACGTTATTGTTATGTTATATGCCTAGGCCTATAAGTGTAATGTGCTCATATTTCACGATCTCTAAGTCCTCTGCATCCCAAATGAGGTTCAATTTGGGTACCTCAACGCCCAATTTTAGTTACGTAGAAGAGCTGCTCTGTATGAGAAACACCGACTTCCATGACTATTCTAATAATAATTAATCTGCCATAAGGCAACGATATGAGCATTATTATAGACAAACGTGGTGATATGAAACAATGATAATTATGAAGAATCGAATTAGCTACTTAAATATTGTGCCTGGGTCACCGTACAGCACAGCAATAGCGTCGTTAAACGGTAATATCACATCAACACGAGGCCATTAGTTTTCATTAACGCTGTAGTACCCTATATGCTTATTTGGTATAGGTTCGTTCTCCGCATTCGATATCCTCATGTTGTGCCTGTGCACTGGAAATGCGGGATCAATTTTAGAATAACTTGCTGGTGAAATTTTGATTGACAATGTCGTTTCTTATTCGTAATTACTGGGAGAGTAGATGTGTCATACGCAGGGGCGTCTTTAACCAGTGTGGGGCCCCGGGCACCTGGCGGCCTGCGGGGCCCTCGACGTGAAGATTAATGTTGACAAGGAAAAAAAGGTCATCTCCAATGTTTTTGGATGTTGACAAGCAAAAAAAAAGAAAAGGGTATCCTACGTGAAAAAAGTAGTTTGCGCGCGGGGCCCCTAAGATGTGCGAGGCCCCGGGCTCTGTGCCCGAATGTTTACATGTAAAGACGCCCCTGGCCATACGATCGGTTCTTTACATTGGCACACTATAGCAGCACGAGAGGTCACAAGTGTATTGGCGGTTCCACGTGGGGATGAGTGGGGAATGCAACCCCCACCGGACTTTTAAGCCTAGTAAAATTACGGGGGTAAGACTGCGGATGATCTTTTTGCCTGCTACTTTTTTCGTGAAAGTGTAGTAAAATTAGGAGGGGAAAATTGTAAAATTAGGGGAAAATTGCCTTATTACAGCCTTTTCGGCAAAGTTTATTGATTTTTCCCTTCTCTTTTCATCCCCCACCAACTTCTTATGAATTTATTTCAGCCTCCACCAAGAAATCCTGGAACCGCCACTGCACAAGGGCAAATTGTTTAAGTAGAGAAGGTTTTCGGGGCCTTATGCAAAGTTCGTGACATATTTATGTATAAGCTTATTAAATTAATTGAGATAATGCCAAACATGGCTACAATACGGTTTTCCTATACACACAAAGTATGAAGTATATAATTAATGTTGTATTTCGTTTTAGGATTTAGTTTTGGAAATTAAAAAATATCTTTATGGAACCCCACTCGAAATCCATGGGTCCCGGAACACTGTCGGGCCTACCCTCCTGCAGCGCCTCTCATCAGGCCTGTGGCCGACTTATTGGCTCTGACAATGGGAATCTACGATCCTACTTCGAAGCGACTGTTGACAGATGCGAAGTGCACTGCTAAACTGGCGCTTTAGAAGTCCCTTAGTTAGTTAGGGGGAGTCATTCTACACTGGTTGGGCTGATGAACGTAACTCGCGTAGATGCGTTGCTTTTATTGTTTGTGTTCAGTTGTCGTCAATATCTTACGTCCGTCATAACCGGCTAATAGCGTACAATCACCAGATGTTAACGTTTGCTAATAAGTAATAACGCGTTTTCATTCATTGCCCGACAGAAGTAATAAGGATTTAATGATTGGGCTGTCCTGGCTCATTAATATTATCGTCGACTTTTGATGATGATGATGATGATGATGATGATGATGATGATGATGATAATGTTGCTGCTCATTTCGTGTTTGGCCATTCTTGTTGCCTCTTCTCTGTCTTAAAACCCCGGAAAAAGCGACACGTGTAGCCCTAAGGTCGGTATCGAACGAAATTAAATGTTTAGCCTTTACTGCAAAGTGTCACATGTATAGGCCTATCTGTTTCTTCAAGCAGTTTCATAAACCTCCTTTGTACCGTTGACATTTTATCTAAGAGATCGTGCTCTCTCTCTCTCTCTCTCTTAAATTGATATCATGTTAGCGAAGTGACGTAATGTATTTCAATGACTTATATACTATGCTATCGATATAGCTTGCCGCGTTTTAGCTAACCGCTGATGTCCATTGGAAAAATTGCAATCTTAGAATTCGAGTTGTCTTATCAGGCGTAGATTTACCAGATTCTGACGGAAAATTCTGGGGCGGAGGGGCTAGGCGCCAAAAGGCGTAGCCAGGATCCCGGAATACGGGGAGGGGGCCACATAGACTTTTTCTGGTGAAACAGTCTTGACAAGCACAAAAGTAGTCATGCCAAGCACCTTGAACATTCACATATTATTATTCTCTTCGATCATACTACTTACCCTCCCCCTCTTTAAAACTTCTCAACGATTTTGCCCAAATCCCAAGTCCGAATATGGGGAGCGTGGTTACGCCAATGTTGGGTGCTCATGCCCCCCATATCGGCGAATAATTTATCTTTTGTTGACTGACTGACCGACTGACCGACTGACCGACTGACCGACTGACCGACTGACCGACTGACCGACTGACCGACTGACCGACTGACCGACTGACCGACTGACCGACTGACCGACTGACCGACTGACCGACTGACCGACTGACCGACTGACCGACTGACCGACTGACCGACTGACCGACTGACTGACTGACTGACTGACCTTGAGTGAATCGTGTGTGTTTGCGGTGGATTGTCTTTGTCAGTCGGAGTATCGCTTGTCGAAGCGTCTCAACAGATCCGAATTCCCGGTGCGTGAGAACCGACGGTTCAACTACGTCAAGGTCAACACTGCGACCAGCACAGTTCACGTCCCGACGAACATATTCGACGAATGTACGTTCGACCTTTCTCTTTCCCAGGCGTAGCATTCGTCATCTGCGTGGCGCGCACACACGCACGCCCTTCGCACCAAAAACAGCAATTCCTGTATTAAAATCTTGGCGTCTCGGCAGAATCTTTCATTGCACAGAGATGTCCATGGGTTGGGTTGGGTTGGGTTGGGTTGGGTCAGACTTTTCCATATTAATGGTGGGTCGGGTTGGGTTGAGTCAGAAAACTTAAGAAACTGTAATGCATTACAGTGGAGTGGGGTGGGGTGGTTCAAGTAAACCTATTATCGGCATGGGTTGGGTTGGGATGGGTTGGAGATTTGATTGGTTCGTTTGGATTGGGTTCTAAAACAAATGGGCCCGTGGACATCTCTGTCATTACATGCGTTCACGAATTGTCATAGGACGATCTAATTCTGTATTAATATCTCGAATCCCATGAGTCATGAGCTATTTATGAAAAACAAGGGGAGTCAGAAAATATCAAAAATTGAGAAATGAAGACATCAGGCAACAGACAGGAGCCACAGAAACAATTATCGATAAAGTACGCAAAAGGAGATTAAATTGATTTGGGCATGTTAAAAGAATGGACAGCAAAGATGGGCCTACAAAGCACTGCATAGGCCTACGCACAAAGTAGAAGGAGATAGAGGGAGAAGAAGACAGAGAAAAAGATGGATGGATAACATCAAGGAAGATCTGGAAGAAAAGAACATGTCGATTGTTGAAGGATGCAGATTAGCGCAAGATCGAGCGAAGTGGAAATGTTTCGTATCTAACTATTGCCGCCATGCAGGCAGAAAGTGAAGATGATGATGATGATCTCGAA
>CM030832.1:44758411-44760911 GCA_018105865.1 Metaphire vulgaris | reverse complement strand
TGTTAGGATAGAACTTATTGATGATGATGACGACGACGTCGACGACGACGACGAAGATGACGATAATGGCGGTGACGCTGATGATGATGATGATGATGATGATGATGATGATGATGATGATGACGACAGTGGTGTAGCCAGGATTTCCGGAAGTGGAGTTTGGTTTTGAGTTTTTGAGTTTTGACTGTAACCAACTTCGAGAAAATGTTGACAAGCAAAAAAAGATTATCACGTCTTGCACCGTTACATTCTATACCACTTAAAACTTTTGGGTCGGCAGCCAAGAGGGTTTTGATCCCCAAACTCGCGTCCGAAAATGAAAAATGCATAGAAACTCATTAGCAAATTTTTTCGGCAGCCAAGGGGTTTAACCCCCAAACTGCCCCTTGACTACGCCACTGGATGATGATGATGATGACGATGACGACGACTGTAATCGTGATTATTAGCTCATATATATATATGTTAGTCACGCATTCGTGCGGCGCAAATTTAGTGTCTTTCAGTCGCCATTTGAATTCTGATGCCGTGGGGGGGGGGGTAACAGCGTCTCTCTGCTAAATGTCTGACGTATGCTATGCAATATGCAGGTACATACAGGCAGCGGCGTATCCGAAGGATGTCGTCATACTCTTGGATTCCAGCGGCAGCATGAAAGGCCTGCGCAGCGTCGTCGCCAAGGCAACCGTCTCCAAGTTACTCGACACATTGGGAGCTGATGACTTTGTGAATGTAATGACGGTGAGGAAATAAGAAATAAATAAATAAATAAATAAATAAATAAATAAAATAGCAATTATGTGTTTGATGGTTCGTTCATTCAGAGCTTCAACAACTTGCAGTGGCCTTGAAATGCATTGAGGGTATCTAATCTAATCTAATCTAACCTTAGACTTCTATAGCGCCACTTCATGGATGCATGGAAGCACCAGCCGATGGCACGTCAAACCATAGTAGAACAAGATTCAAATCAGTTGTATTTTGAAGGCACTTTGATGCCGGCCTACGAAATAGAGCGCCTAAGCAAGCGTATATATATATACATACATACATACATACATACATACATACATGCATAAACAATTAGATCTGTACATTTGCGTTGCTTTGTTTCTACTTTTAGTTTTCTGATTCGGTCAGATATCTTGATTCCTGTTTCAATGGTACGATGGTCCAAGCCACAGACGCTCACAAAAAGGTCTTCACCATTTTTATAATTTTTTTCATTATTTACCTCTCTTTGTCCTCGTCTCTCGCTCTTTCTGCTGTCTTTCTGTCTGCCTTCAGGTGTCTGCAGTCGTAGCGTGATCTGTTTGCATTTTTTTTATCCTGACGAGCAAAAAAAAAAAAAAAAAGTCGTCAGCACGTTCATTTCTATTATTAGGGTTAACTTCTGCCCCCTTTTGGGGCAACAAAGTGCCCCCTGTCCCCCATTTGTTCTGTTGTGTTTGTTTGTCTATCTGTTTGTTTGTTTGTTTGTCTGTGTCTGCTTGTCTATTTGTCTGCTTGTTTGTCTGTCTGTCTGCCTGCCTGTTTGCCTGTTTTTGATGCGCTTGCGTTTCTGAGTGTTGCATTTCTTAACCCCTTAACTGGGAATCCCGGATATATCCTATCCGTCCATTTTACAGTGAGTTACAGTTAAATACACGGTTAAGGGGTTAATTAACGCTTCTCGTAGTCACTGTGGGACATGGTTGTTTGTCTTCGTCGTGGAAGTGATCTCTTTCAAAGTCAGATTATAAAATTGTTAATTTCACCTTAAAAAGAATCGATTATGAATGAAACTATTTGGGGAGTTGAAAGTCTCAAATTGTCTCGGGTTCGGTCTTCGGTTGTCAAAGTCTTGGTCTTGGTCTTGAAAAAAAACTTAAAAGTTTTGGCCTTGGTCTGGACCGTCAACAATTATTGAGTCTTGAAGACATGTCTTGAAATCCTTTTCGATCCCAAAGATGAACATCATTGCACGATGACTATCGTGGATCCGAGATTATCTAGCATTTCAATGAAAATAAATACTATAAATTGGTTGTTGATTGCGTAATATCTTAACTTTTTTCTTTGGTAAAATGCAATCGGTGACGTAGCGTGTGGGGCGGGCGGCGGTTGCCACGGGCGCAGAATTCCTGGAGGTGCAAAATTTCAAGAGAAAAAGAAAAAACAACTAAGTAACAATAATAGACCTAAGTTATAAAATAGCCTGACGTCAGGGACGTAGCCAGTATCCAGGATTTTATTGGGGGCAAAATTTGGGAGTATATATATTTATTTATATAGGATATTTATAATATATATTATATATATATTATATTTATATTATATATGTTATATGTGTGTCTATATATGTTATATGTATGTCTATATTTGTTATATGTACTGTATTACATATATACTGATTTTGGGGATATATATATCTACCGATAACCCTCCCCCTTGACGCTACCCCCTACCTGACATGCGTCATTTGCAAAGAAGATTTGCGACTGATTTCATTCGAATGAAA
>CM030832.1:44705911-44755911 GCA_018105865.1 Metaphire vulgaris | reverse complement strand
ATATATATATATATATATATATATATATATATATATATATATATATATATATATATATGAGTCTAGTACATTTGCAATGTATATGAATTACAGACGAATGAGAGTGGAAGAGGAGCTCTGTGCAACAAGGCCTTAATGATAGTAACGGATGGCGCCGGAGATACATTCGAACAGGTCTTTCAGAAATACAATTGGCCGCAGCTGGAGGTGAGTATAGTTGCCATGGAAATGGTAAACAGTCGCCCGCCCCTCCCCACCCCCCCACCCCACGCCCACTCCGATGTCTCCCGTTGATCTGGGCTGGTCCCCTTTCGCCACCCATCCTGGCTCTCCTTTCGCCCCCGTCGTCCGACGGTTCCGCAAGAAGATAGAGGGAAGAGGAGACGGGTGAGGAGGGGTGGTGGGTGGGTGGGTTGGAGGGGGGGGAGACGGTGGGACGGCTTAACGAGCGACGATTGAAATGAATGGAAGAGTTCGGGCGTTGTTCCATTTGTGGCCGATGGCGTGACCGCAGAATTCGCGTGTCGAATTTTTGCGATGACATGAACGCAGTGGCGGATCATCGTGGGGACACGAGGGGGATGGGCCCGTGCCCCCCCTATTGAACACCTGCCTCAATGGCCCACCCTGTTGGGACCCTATACTTACTGCTAAATACCTATCAACAAATGGCTCGCCCCAGTTTGCTTAGAAGTTGCCACCCCAACGCCCCCCTCCCATTTGCCAAATCCTGGAGCCGCCACTGCTTGAACGTCGTCTGCCACTGTGTACTGCCATGGCGGATGAACGATTCGCTGGCCACTCTGTCAGACAGAACACATGTTGCGAACAGTTTGAGACGACCTGGTTTGACGCCTACCTTGACCTCGGAGGTAGAGGTGACATGGGGTCAGGGTCATGGGTCACTCGAGATGAGTAATGGCCCAAGTGACCCGTTGTTGAACCTTCGACCCACGGGGCCACGTGATCCGTCGAGTATCGGATGACCCACCGACCTTCGACTCGTTGTCATCTCTGCTTACCGATTGTGTTCGAAAAGAGAAATGTTTAAAAATTGTTGTTTCAATCGTCTTGTTCATAACTTCATATCCTCTTCGTCTAATCTTTTCTCCCATGCGGTAGTCAGAGGCGTAGCTACCATATAGCAAGAATAAGCAAGGCAATTAGGGCCCAGGAGAACTGGGGCTCTTTTTGACCACCAATGTAGAAAAGAAAGTAAATAATAGGAAAAGTAAATAATTAAAAACACATTAAAAATAAGTCTTAAGCAGATAAATTTGGTAGGTATTAAATATGACAGCGCTACAAAAACAAAGCCGTTTTACAGTTTTCAGTTTCCGGAATCCGGTGACAGACGACGCGTTATTATTAAGTGTTAACATTTTTAAGCCTTAGTACACTGTTCGTCATGTTGTGACTTTTAAGTTGAAGGGGCCCATTAATAATAATTTTTGCATTGGGGTCTACAAATCCTAGCTACGCCACTGGCGGTAGTAGAATCAATAGATCGTCTTAATGCATTCATCGTCGTCGTCATTATCATAACTACACAAAGCGATATTTTATTGGAACTTTACAAACATCAATTAAACGTAAATACCAATTAAGTATAATAAAGAGTTTAATAATAAAGGTTCCAAAAGGAAACAGAGGATGGACATCATGCATGGCGTCCGGAAGAGGGGTGCAAGGAGGTGTAATATGAAATATGTGATACAGTGAAACCTGCTTAATTGCATAGATGCCGTACAAGCCTTGCTTATGCGATTAACTGGGCTATGCGAATAGCCGGGACGTCTGATATATAATTAATTGTACGCACAAAACACTGGTTCGGGTTTTTATGTTGATATGCGATTATGCGGGTTATGCAATTAAGCGGTATGCGATTAAGTGGGATCCACTGCAGTTGCTTTTTCTCTATAGATAAGAGTGTTCACTTATCTAATCGGTCGAGAGATCAGAGATACGAGGAACGTTCTTTGGATGGCATGTCGGAATAAAGGTTTGCAAACGATCTCTTGTCTCTACCAAACAACATCATGCATAATCTGTTTTGACGCCGCATTTAATGGCAATTTTAATATTATACTAAACAAATGCGATCTTTATTTAAACAAATTGATATTGGGCATACCATGATGATGATGATGATGATGATGATGATGATGATGATGATGATGATGATGATGATGATGATGATGATGATGACGAAGATGATGATGATGATGATGACGATGATGCTTTAGTAGGCCTACTAGAAACAAGTTGCTGGGACTTACCTCTATGTCCGAGTTGCTTTGTGCATCCTGTTTATATCATCATCATCATCATCATCATCATCATCATCACCACCACCACCACCACCACCACCACCATCAGCAGCAGCAACATCACCATCATCGTCGTCGTCGTCATCATCATAATCATCATCAACATGACCCTCATCACCATCTGCAGCATCATCATCATCATCGTCGTCGTCATCATCATCATCATCATCGTCATCATCATCATCATCATCATCATCATTATCATCATTCTGCCACTCCGCCACACCGGCGCTGGGCGATGACAAGGTTCAACTGCCTCCACGAAGTCCTATCTTGTGCGGCTTGGTGTGCTTCTGGTCTGTCATAAAGGGCCATTCTGTGATGTTATTCATCCAGGGTTGCTAGGACAAAATGCCCGAGGACAAAATGTCACGGACAAGATGTAATGGGGATCAAATATCGCCCTACGCCTAACCCTAACCCTAATCCTGACCCCAACCCCAACTCCAACCCGTGACCTTTTGTCCTCGGACATTTTGTCCTCGGACATTTTGTCCCCGGACATTTTGTTCGGCCACGCATCCAGGTCGTTCTTGGTCTTCCTCTGCTTCTTTTTCCTTCTTGTCTATATGCCGCTGTTGTAGTTTTTGTATTAAAAACGTAATTTCGACCCAAAAGAAACGCTGGCTCTTTGATAGGAAACAAATAACGCTTCTGTGTTACAGGAAAACTGTCGCATTTCTCCAGTTTGGCAGACGTTCATGAACATTTTCAAGTAGGTTCTACGCTGTTTCAACCAAATCTACGCTAATTTCCCATATTACTTATAAATTATAAATCAGAAAATAATATAGAATTGAAGACTATTGGACAATCTTTATTGTACGTTTTACTACTAGCATTGCATAACCAACGGCATAAACAAAGACAATTGATTCTATGTTGTAGGCATGTTAAGGTAAAGGAACACGATTTCTAGATAGTTTCAAAGTGAGAAACAGCATAATATGGCTGCGAGGTAAAGCGTAGATCTGAAGTAATTAATGGCAACCTACCGTATACAGATTAATGGTTTATTCCACATACGTCGCTGATTGCCTATGTGCCGGAGATAAGCGCCGGATCCCAACTTTCCAAATTCAAGTATGGGAACTACTTTACCATTGCCTTTACCTTTACTGAAGTTTAGATGGAATTTCTTTCTCACAGGATTACGTTCACATCCTCAGCCGTCCAGTTGCTATCAGCCGAGCAAAGCATTCCACTTGGAGCAATGTATATCTCGACGTCTTATCACCGGTAACTTTCTTCATCTGCCTTATTATGCATGGTAGTATTTGAGAAGCACAACAAATGGGTTAGTTTAATAATAGAATAATAATAATAATTATTATTATTATTATTATTATTTATTTATTATTATTATTTATTATACTCACTATCGGATGATTATGTTACGAACGCTGACTTTCTAGGACTTTTCCTAAGTAATCTTAAGACTTACATATTTACCATCGGTTATACGTAGTATTGTAAAGCGCTCTTGTCTTTGACCATTTTTGCCATGCTTATTGCGCTATATAAATTGTCCAGCTAATAATGATAATAATAACAATAATAACAATAAATATAATAATAACGCACATGGGTGTTTTTTGACTATAAAATAAATACAATATGTCTGAGTCACAGCATAAAACAATTAGGACATGATCGTTTTTCTGACCAGGTTTGCACCACTGCAATGTATAGCCCACTTTCGAGCATGTAACCTATAGTTTCAACCTCCATGCAATGTTATCACTTCGGTGATCGAGCTTTGCGCGATTGTTGTTGTTGTCGTTGTTGCTGTCTAGGGTCTGAATCTCATGACAACCGTTGCTCAACCTGTCTTCGACATTAGAACAGGCAAGGCAAGGATTCTGATTAGAATGTTTTAGATGTTGTGCGATCCCATAGGGATAACTACTTCCAATCACATACGTTATCCCAATATACTATACTACAATTACTACTACTACTACTACTACTACTACTACTACTACTACTACTACTACTACTACTACTACTAATAATAATAATAATAATAATAATAATAATAATAATAATAATAATAATAATAATAATAATTAAGCCCGTCTTTTGCCAGTCTGAGGCCTCTGGCACCAGTGGTGTATTTAGGGGATATGCTCCTGATCCATAGTATACCCCTTTGGTCTTTGGTCCTTCCCTTCGGTTGCTCTTAAAGACTATTAGACCCAGATTGAACTTAACTCGGTTGTAGGAAATTTACGGTCAGTACTTTACAGGTGGTATTATTAATAAACTTAAACTGTGTGTTTAAGCAGAACATAGAATAGAAGCTACTTTTCGAACTTCTTAAATTTCAGCATACCCCTTTAGACCATTCTAAATACGCCCAAGCCTGGCACCTGGCAGCCTGAGGGGCCCCGGCGGGGTGAAAAAATGTCGTTTGCTTTTTCTGATGTTCGAAAAATTTGACCAGAAAAAAGGTCATCGCGTTTATTGGTGCTTGATCTTTCAATTAATTTATCCTCCAACAGCATGATAAGTAAGAAGAGATAAAAAGGTCAAAACATAAAAAGGCTGGGGCGCGCGGGGCCCCTTAGATGCGCGAGGGCCCCGGGCACAGTGCCCAATTTCCAACACATAAAGATGGGCCTGGTAATAATAATAATAATAATAATAATAATAATAATAATAATAATAATAATAATAATAATAATAATAATAATAATAATTATAAGCTTATAAGTATGCACCTTTAAAGCACCATTTCTAATACTCTAAGGGTATCAATCAATTGGTACTCAAAATCCACCCGTGGAAAAATCAGGTCATTTCAGAGATCAGTCAGTGGAAAACAGCGAGACAGAGCTATGAAGAAACTGCTAATTGGAAGAGAAGCGCTTTTAGCCTAGCAATAGGCTAAAATGCTACAGTATATGCATTAGTATATCGTTGTTCTGCATTGCAGCTTCTATCGGCAAAACATCGGCTCAAATGCTTAGCTATAACCAGGACCCAGCAGCCTTATAATCAGGGTGCGATTTATGGCCTGGCGCAGTGGGTGGGGGGGGACATGACGAGCAGTGGAAGGACATGGCGAGCAGTGAGGGGACGGGGCATGACAAGCAGGAGGGAGAAACATGGCGAGCATGGAGGGAGTACATGGCAAGCAGTGGGGGATATGTAATATAATAAATGGCTTATATAGCGCCTCTTAAATTACTACTCAGGGGCGCTCTCAGCTTTAGAGTCGCTTGATAGGAAAATGAGACTTTAGTCTTTGCAATTAATTTAGTATGGGGTGAGAAGTGAGTCAGCTGCAGATACAGACAAGCCATTCCACAGATAGGAATGGTGTAAGGATATAACTGTCATTGAATTATTCTGAATCATTATGACAAAGTTCTTGAATGATTTGGAGAAAATATCTTAAATAATTGCCACAGTGGCGTAGCCACGAGGGGTAGAGGGTTAAACCCCCTTGCCTGATCAACCCAAAATTGTTTTCAATTGTGTATCAAGATAGTATTATAGTTGTACGCGCTCATACACCTATATAATTCACTTATTGAAGCAAAATAATAGTTGACGACCTTTTCGGTTGTCGGGATTTTCCGAAGTTGGGAGTCATGGGAGTCATGGGAGTCTTTGCCCCTTCGGAAAATCCTGTCTACGCCACTGAATTGCCAGAATAGATCTCGAATAATAATTGTCAGAGAATATCCAGAATAACTGGACTTATTTCAGCTTAACGAACAGCGAATGATCGGAGTCGTCGGTACAGATGTCCCAATAAAAGATATTTTGAAACTCACAGCACCGAGTAAGGTAAATACTAAGTACATAATTTCTTCGGTGTTTTTTCCTTATCAGATACTAAGTATTCTGGTGCTAGGACAAAATGTCACGGAAAAAATGTAACCCTAACTCTAACCATAACCCTAAACAAAGACATTTTGTCCGTGACATTTTGTCTGCTGACATTTCGTCCCCATGACATTTTGTTCGCTGAAATTTTGTCCGAACACGTTTATGCTTGATCGCCTTAAGTTCGAATAAAGATTATATATATATAACTTGGTATATAACTATATTTATATATATAGATTGCTATATATATACTGACTGATTTATTATATACATTTGGTCGGCTGATGCCCTGCAAATGAAACGCCATAGGTACCGATTGATTGATTGATTGATTGATTAAATATATTCACAACTCCTGGGTCAATATGCATGAAATTTGGTTTCATTTTTGATGAACGTGTCCTATATTCATAGTCTTGTTGTCGCTAGGTGGAGTCGATGCACTTTTGAATTCGAAAGAAAATCTTTAGCGGGTGCACTCGAAAAATAATACCGCAGCAGTTGAGACCTGCCAAATTTCATGCATGCTGGCCCGGAGGTTGTGAAAATATTTACAACGAAACAGGGTGGCACCGGTTTTATTGTTCAACCCTGTAGAAATAAGACAGATTACATTACATCACAGTAGTTGACGCGATTCTGCTCCGATTATTGACACCCGGTGTTTTACTATGATGGCGCTATAGAAGTTATCTGATGTTAAGCTAAGATCGGTTGTTGTGTCTTGCAGCTGGGGGCCAACGGTTATTCGTTTGCAGTTACGAGTAACGGTCACGTGATATTTCATCCGAAATTGAATAACGAAGTAAGAATGTATTCGTACAATTAGATCGATCAGTGGTGTCACCACAGAGCGCTTATCTTATGCTAGGTCAATGTTTCAGAAATCTGCAATGCCCTCGCCATGGCAGCGCAAGAAAGCGTTCCAGATAGTGCCGGAAAGATCATTTGTAGATATTAATCTGATTAGTTGTCACTGGCGCAAACTTGGGTGAAAAAGGGGGAAACCCCTTTAAGCCTTTTCCCTATGATATCCTCTCAAAAATGGAATCTCGAGCCTAGAGGCCTGATAGAAGATTACGCCTGTGTTATCCTAATCGTTATTCCAACATTATGTTTAGAATTTTGTGAGATGTAGACTTCAGTCAAACGATGCTTTTGAATCTTTGTGAAAGAGGATAAAATTAGCAAATCGATTGGCCCTGTGTGTTGACTGTTAAGTTTCGTGTATTAAGCAATGCTGCGTAACGCACTGTGGCTTACCTGTGCCAGGAAAACTTGAAACAAATGGACTCGCTTCTGATCGATATCGCAGAATTAGAAATAAAAGATGTCAATTACACGGTGAGTCTGTCTGGAGAAAAACCGTACTTAAGGCATGTGTCAATCATTAATCAAAGGTGCATTGCCTTCTATTGAAATAGCAGTAAGACTCAATACAACTGCAGACATTTGCTACGTCGAAGAACTTAACTTAAAAACGTTGCACCTTCTATAATTACAAAATAATATACTACTACTACTACTACTACTACTACTACTACTACTACTACTACTACTACTACTACTACTACTACTACTACTGCTGCTACTACTGCTAATAATAATAATACTACCATAATTGTAATTATTATCGCTATTATTATTATTATTATTATTATTATTATTATTATTATTATTACTACTACTACTACTACTACTACTACTACTACTACTACTACTGCTGTTGCTGCAACTGCTGCTGCTGCCACCACTATTACTGCAACTGCTACTACTGCTACTGCTACTGCTATTGCTACTGCTGCTGCTGCTACTGCTACCACTACTACTGCTGCTGCTACTACTGCTACTACTGCTTATACTGCTACACTACTGCTACTGCTACTACTGCTACTAATGTAATAATAATAATAATTGTAATTATTACCACTGTTATTAATATTACTACTACTACTACTACTACTACTACTACTACTACTACTACTACTATTATTACTATTACTACTACTACTACTACTACTTATACTACTACAACTACTACTACTACTACTACTACTAATAATAATAATAATAATTGTAATTATTATCACTATTATTATTATTATTATTATTATTATTAATGTTTATGTTTAGAGTGGTTCAGTAGGTTCTGCTCTGTGTGAGAACCACTATGTTTCACCCATCCATTCATTCAGTTACATTAGGAACTATGAGGACGGATTGTTTGGAAGGTGGAAGAATGCGTTCCTTGTCCAGATTTTAGGATATTCAGTTCGCTTGAACACCAAACAGACAAGGGAGGGCAGTTTCCGATTTTTAAAATAGAAGCAGCAGAGATACTATTTGTACGCCATCATCGGCATGTCCTTTGAGACTTGCATGACAGATGCGTCTGTATTTTGCGTTGACAGTCTCAGTCATTTATTTTTCAGCTCAGAAATAAACTTATCGACAGAAAGACAGAGACGCTAGAGTTGAAATCTGTCTTAACCTACGATAAGAAGGTAGGCCGTCATTGATTATCCTCTTAACTGGGAATCCCGGATATATCCGTCCATTTTACATTGAGTTACAGTTAAATACACGGTTAAAGGGTTAATAATCATTAGCAAACACCGTACAAAGACCTAAAGCGTTTTGTATAACTGAAGAAATCGTAGCGCCTGCAGTTATGACAATGAATTCCATAGTATTAGGCCTAAGTGTATACGTCCAATTGTCCATCCATGTTTTGTACAGACTAACGGCGCCCAGATGTTTAGGTGACATTTCTTAATCTTCACATTCAAATCTTTGAAGGTTTGTCTTAATTCTTATCATCTTGTCATTTTTCGCTTTCGATCATCTTTCTTGATTCGCTGCATTCTCGTATTTTTCTTGTTCAATCTTATCAGATGTAGGCCTAAGCGTTATGGATTTCCATAGCAACTGTACTAATACTCAAAGTAACAATCGATGGCCCTTCAAATTTAAACTGCAAAAATACCAGGTTAATTCCTTAAATCAGTCAAATTGGGATTGGGGAAGCAGTAAGACAGACTGTGAAGGAAAGGAGAAAACAAACGATATGGGAATTTACTCTAGGTTTGATAGCACTTCAGTATTATAACACAATACAAAATACTTCCGAAACTGTGCTATATTTGATAATGCAGGTAAAGTTATTACCTCTATCAAGATATAGTAAGTAAAATCACGTAAATTTATATAGCGCTTTGGAAAGTAGTACAATAGTAGCTGCTTATTCTTAGGCGCTTAATCTTTTTTGAGATACAGTAGCTATAGGCAAGGTGATTATTGTCGGCCGGGCAAAGATACAGAGAAAACGTTGCCAGATATAGCGGGATGGTTTTTGCTTCTGATTACGTTGATACGTTTTGGGCCAGCTATAGGTCTAGAGGACTAATGATTACATGAAATGCATGCAAATAAATAAGAATTGAATCTGTCATCACAATTAATTTACTCTTCACTTCCAGTTCCGGGGTTGAGATCAAGAACTAATAGCTGATGATGATGATGATGATAAAAATAAAAATAATAATAATAATAATAATAATAATAATAATAATACTAATAATAATAATAATAATAATAATAATAATAATAATAATAATAATAATAATAATAACTAATAATAATACTACTACTACTACTACTACTACTACTACTACTACTACTACTACTAATAATAATAATAATAATAATAATACAGTAATAATAAAGTTAATAACTGTCTACATTTCTTGTAGAGACGCGCCGCTGTCTGTGACTACATCTATTACATTACAGCGATAGATGATACTCCCTTCAGGTTAGATCGTCACCCCAATGCTCCTCATCAGTGGCGCAGCCAGAGTTTAGGAATGTGGGGGTACATCGACAGTAAAAGTATCCGAAACGCAATTAAAAGGACGTCACGTATTTTATTCAATCATGCTGCCTACCCACCCACCCCCCCGCCTCTATAAAAATGATCTCAACAGTCTTGCGCAAATTCCACGACCTGTCTCCCAGTGAGAATATGAGGTCCGCCCGCCCCAATCCTTCACCCCACCCGCGCGCCCCCAACTCCTTCACTCCCCTCGTGGCTACGCCAATGCGCCTCATATTTTAAAAAAGGTATTGTCGAATTATTATTGTAAAGCCTTAAATGCTAAACGATTTCGTGAGAATGTCAGGATGACGCAAAGCAGTTAAAACAGACGGTTGGCTTTTAACTCGGTTTCACGGCAAATCAAGAAATCATAAATGACCTATTGATTAATTATATCATTAGTCAATTAATTGATCTAAGAATTCGTTAATTCGTTTAACGAATCGTGTGTTTCCTTCCTGTTTAGTTTAGGAATTGCCATTCCACGAAGCAGCGGACTGTTCAGACTGAACAGCTCAATATCGCTGCAGGAGGCAGGTATACGAAGAATCACAAAACGTCTTCATATCTATTACAACAACAACAACAACAACAACAACAACAATAACAACAATAATAATAATAATAATAATAATAATAACAGCTACTGCTGCCATTACAACAACTACTACTACTGCTACTACTACTACTACTACTACTACTACTACTACTACTACTCTACTACTACTACTACTACTACTACTACTACTACTACTACTACTACTACTACTACTACTGCTACTACTACTACTACTGCTGCTGCTGCTACTACTACTGCTACTATAACTATCGAGACAATTTTGATTGCGCCGATACTAACAGTGGGAAACAGGAGAATAGAAGCAATATCTGTATAAAGCCTGCTTTCCAATGAATTGTTCAGAATATAATAAATAGAATGCCAGCGACATCATTCATAATCGCCTTTGCTTACATTGATTCGATCTATGATCGCTTCGTCTGTGTTGCGAAATAATAATAATAATCACGGAGTGCTGTTATTTTGTTTTTTTCCTATTTTCATGAGTTATTGTTGGTATATGTGTTCGACTAACATCGACGGATGTACACTGTTAATGAGAATAATTTCTTTCGGTTTTATTCCGTAAATCTAGATCTGCTGGATTTCTCGACTGGAGATATGCTCCTTGCTCCTTGGTATGTTTGCGATATTTATAAAATTTAGAGAAATATGGTAAAAAGGCACTTGAATAGGCCTTATTATCGACGGACCATTGTTGAATGCAACTCGAAATATTGTTCTTAGCTGACGACTTCTACAGAGAATACGAAAACCAGCAACAGCAATGCATGCCCATTAATTAAGCCCCATGTATCTGTCTGTTTATCTGTCTATCTATCTGTCTGTATGTATGAAAGTAGGCTGTCTCTCTTTCTCTGGCTCTTTATCTCTCCGTATCTGACTCTGTCTCTGTCTCTACTTCTGTCCATTTCTGTATCTGTCTGTTTGTCTGTCTGTCTGAGTGTCTGTCTGTCTGTCTCTGGTTCTCTCTCTTCTCTGGCGCTCTGTCTCTGACTCTGTCTACCTCTGTCTCTGTCTGTCTTTATCTTTCTTTCCTTCTCTGTCTTTCTGTCTGTCTTTGTGTTTGTCTGTCTGTCTTTGTGTTTGTCTGTCTGTCTTTGTGTTTGTCTGTCTGTCTGTCTCTCTGTTACTCTTGTCCAATTCGACAGTGCATTCGATGATAACATCGTCACCCTTGACGAAGACAAAATAGATGCCACTTATGACGTCGATAATCAGCAACATCAAAAAAGACAGAGGAACTAAATTGGACACGTACTAAGAGGAGAATCATTACTCAGAACAGTAATTGAGGGAAGAATATCGGGGGAAAAGACAAAAGGAAAACCAAGGAGGATGCTTTTGAACTGGATGATGAAAACATATGAACAGCGTCACAAGACCCATGCAGAAATCAAAGAAGAAGCAAGACGCAGAGAGGAATGGAAACAATGGAGTCCCGAACCTGTCCTAGAACAGAGAACATGATGATGATGATGACGTCAGTGAGTGATTTTTGTAGTTCTGATGATTACAACAACGACGACGACGGCTATGACAACAACGACATCATGATTAATTCACATCATCTTTGCTAGGACAGTGTAGTCTACGGGTTCATTTTATGCTTACAAATGCTTCTATAGCGTAGCCTATTACACCGAATATAGTCCTTTCACACTTACAGTACGCTATTATGCAATGCGTTTCTTTGGAAGGACCTATTGCAAAATGGACACCAATGAATCAAAGGAAAATTCCGTCGAAATGCTGCTGAAATATTTGGCCAAGGCTCAAAACGATTCAATCTTCTACGAGAAACAATGTAAGCCAGCCAGTGTTTAATCTAGACTCCTGGGCTCCGGGGGGTGGGACTGACAAAGCCGGGGGGTGAAACTGACAAAGTCAGGAGGAAATTCTGCTAGGGCGCTGCTGTTAGTTGATGTAGTATGCCAAAATTTCTGGGGGAATTTGAAATTTCCGGGGGGAAGGGCAATTCCCCCCGGAAACGGCTTAGATTAAACCCTGGACCCAGCGATGTTCTGTCAACGTTTTTTAATTTGTTCTGTGTGCTTTTTTCATCTACATAATGTTGCTGGTAATTTTTTTAACATCTGGAATGAATTATGTGCCCTTGTTCTTGATATTAGGTATTATAGTTATACTGCTGCTAATGCTTAATACCATGTACAGTGAATAATTACTTTGTGCTATGTTTCGTGAAATATACAGTTGCCGCAAATAATTGGCCTAGATGTTGTAACGAGCAACCTGAGCCTGAACATAGGTGTGTTGGGGATTTTCTCGGCTATATTGCCACCAAGTCTTATGGAGATTGGTCAAAATATGACAAAGTTGTAGTCAAAATAAAAAGGATTTGGTGTTTGACGATTTTCGACGCCATCGAAGTGTGCGCGCGCGCTTGGCTAAAAGTACACGGGCATTGCTTCTACGTAAAGCAACCTCTCAACAGAACTAAAACCTTAGACAGACCTCGATGACACAACCTGAAATTCTTCACCGGATTATTAATCCGACCGATAAAAACTTTATTATATGATCATTATATTCAGGACGTAAATAAAAAAGTAATTTTAATCTTTGCATTCGGGCCTAATTTTTATGCATTATGTTTTGACCTTGCGTTTTGCCAAGGCTAAATTTAGTACAGCGATCTTATATTGTATTGTATTGCATTTGGTTTGTTGGCTTGTCTGTGCAGGTGATAAGGAATTGATCAGCGGCCTTCTGTTTGATGTCGAAGTCTCTCGCAACGTAGTCGTCAACTGGCGTAAGGCGGATTTTGACGGAGGAAACGAAACCAATTCTCAAAGGTTTTTGTTTGACGACCAGTCTAGCCATGGATGAGAAGGCAAACCAATAAATGAATTCAAAAGTTATCTAAGAGAACTGGCTTTTTTGAGAGTACTTATTATTATTATTATCATTATTATTATTATTATTATTATTATTATTATTATTATTATTATTATTATTATTATTATTATTATTATTATTATTATTATTATTATTATTATTATTATTATTATTATTATTATTTATTATTATTATTATTATTATTATTATTATTATTATTATTATTATTATTATTATTATTATTATTATTATTATTATTATTATTATTATTATTATTATTAGCTAAGCAGTCTATAACGATACAATTTCACTCCTCTAGCTGTCGTAGCTTGTAAGAGCTGATGGTTTTAGACTTATGTCAAGTGGGTTCACTGACCCTTTCCGTTTTTGCAATATTCGTCTTATGTCGATAGATGCAAAGATCACGTTAGTTGCAGTAACTATATATACTGGTCTACTTTGCGTTTCGCGACCGGTTCCAGAAAGAATACCGAAGTTAAGCAACGTCGAGCGCGGTTAGTACTTGGATGGGTGACCATCCCGGGATCTAATCGTGGTGCCGGCGACAAACCAAGCAATTCGTCGCTTAGGCGTCGATAAATTGCCAGCAGCGTTAAGCTGCGAAGGTAAAACGCGGGTCTAGAGAAAGCAACGACAAACTACTCTAGATTAATGGCGTAAGCCAACTGCGTCGCTGGTTGCCTAGTACACGGATATCAGCGCCGGACCCTACGCTCGCTCGACCACGGGACCGGTCTTAACTTTTGAAAGTTCATTATTTATTTAATTCAAAAGAGCAGGATATTCTCCAGAGTTGTTAGACTGTTTCTTATTGCTTTGATGGATTGGATATGTCTTCACTCTCGTGTTAAAGTAATGTGAATTTTCAAACGAACAGAAATGGTGTTGAGTTGGTCTTCATGGGAACGCAGAGTGGACTGACAAGATATCTTTATTTCAGCAATTCGTCCCTCAATGACAAGTATGGAAACTTATTTAGCCCAGTGTTTATTCTAGCCAACTTGACATTGGGGGAGTTTGAAATGTTTCTAAATGATTTGTTTCTCCACGCTTTTAGGGATTTCCATCCCCTGAGAAGAGGCTATACAAATTTGGGGGATTTAAAAATGCATCCCAAAACAGGCCTAGAATAAACACTGTTTTAAAATTGATAACATTATGCCTAAACGGCCTATATTTCTAAATGTCAGTTACAGCTACTAGCTACTAGCCTCTGAGAAGAAATATAGAGGCGCTATACAAATGAATTACAACGATTAGACGTATTTGAAAATTGATAACTCATTCATTTGGAAAACGAACCTCACAAGAAGTACACTAATCGGAGCTGTAAAAATTCTCATATACATGTAAGACGATTAGACGTAGTTGACGATGACGACGACGACGATGATGATGACGAGGATGATAATGATGTCGACAACGATGATGATTTATGTATGTACAGGATGTAGGCCTATGTATGTATACTGGACTCTTTATATAGCGCCGTAAGCTTAGCATAACCAAAGACAAGGGCGCTGGATAATGATGATGATGAGAATGAGGATGAAGATGATGATGACGCCTGGGGAGAGCAGGGGCGTAGCCAGGAATTTGATTTGGGGTATAATGTGATTTGGAGGGTAGGCCCTATACATCTTTAAAAACATTGAAAATCTTTAAAAGCACATTAAAAACTTTAAGTTAGCCTGATTTTGGGGGGTATATACAGGGCGCTATTTGCGGGGGGGAAGAGGGGAGTCTTTCCCTCACTGCCAAACTGCATCCCCCTACTGCTACATCCTCCACCACTACATCCCCACTGCTATATTTCCCAACAACTACACCCCCCTCCCAAACTCGACATATTCCCCCCACTGCTCCAGGTCACAAATCGCACCCTGGGTATATATACCGATATACCACCTCCGTCGCTGCGCCACTGGGGAGAGGTGATGATGATGATCATAGTTATTCGTTTCAGAGACTCCGTTCTTGTTAATCGTTCTACCATCGAAGCGAATTACTATACGAGAGCTGTTCTCAACGGAAATGGAATCTTCACATTTTCCGTTCCATTCAGAAACGGTTAGTTCTTTAAGACTTGAACACGGGTTGGATTGGGTCGGAAATGTCCGTGTTTACAGTGGGTTGAGTAAGAAAATAAGTAATAGTCTGAGAAACTGCAATGTATTACGCTGGATTGGATTGGTTGGGTCAAGTAGCCCTAGTGCTTTCATAGGTTGGGTTGAATCATGATTGGTTGCGTCAGTGTCTTATCCAGACTCCAGGCCTTTGAGGGGAAATTTATGCTTTCGGGGGGGGAGAGAGAAGTCGACTTGGTTGGAGGAAGAAAGACACAGTTCAATGCAAAATCGGTGTAAGTGCTGGGATTTTTTTGGGAGAAGTGAATTTTAAGGTTTTGAAGGGAAAATATCCCCCCTAACAGGCCTGTATAAAATACTGGGTTGGGTACGGAATATCCGAGCTATGGTGGGTCTGGTTCGGTAAAAAAAGTCATAGTCTTTAAAAAACCGCAATGTATTACGCTGGATTGGATTGGTTGGGTCAAGTAGCCCTAGTGCTTTCGTGAGTTGGGTCTGAATCATGATGGGTTGGGTTTTAAAAAAGTACCCATGCCCATTTCTGAGTTCTCCTCGGCCTTGATTGGAGTCCTAAGGAAGCAGGCATCAGCGGGATTGCATGCGCCTCTCCGTCTCCGTGACTTCGTCGTTATAATTAACGCAGGCGGTGACTTACTGAGTCTTCTGATAACGTACATGTAATTGACTTGGAATGAATTGGTTTAATGCACTCTGTAGATTTCTGCGCTCAGTGGAGTAGCCAGGATTTTCCGAAGAGGGAGGGAGGTTACGAACGACCATTTCCCCCAACTTAACTTATTTATTATTATTATTATTATTATTATTATTATTATTATTATTATTATTATTATTATTATTATTATTATTATTATTATTTTTATTATTATTATTATTATTATAATTATTATTATTATTATTATCGACCAGACTTAAACTTGCTGCTAATGCTACGTTAACGTTTTAGACAGAGATGATGACAAACCGTTCGTGGTTACGGCCAGTACGCCAGTTTCCATCAACATGGAAGGCGAAGAAGCGATCGCCAGCGTCGTTGGACTCCAAGTGAAATATTCCAAGTTCTACGAACTCTTCATGCGTAGCACTCGCTCATGCGCAGGTCACGAGAGGTCCTGCCTAGAACACTCGTGCGATGGCGCCGTGAGTCCTCCCTCAAAATTCAATCGACCAACTTCTATTGCGCCACTATGATGGTGCCTAAGGCAACAGGCAATGGGTTACTCCGAATAGTTGTTCAGATTTCTCGTAACTGTCTCTCTCTCTCTCTCTCCACATTCGTAAAAGATTATTGGCCAGTTTTCACCTAACATTGCAGCACATTATCATCTTTTAGAACTAGACTGCATTTCCAGCTTCTACTGACTTTAATTCTTTGTTTGGATTTTGTGCAACGTCAGCTGATGCTATTGACGTTATTATAGTGGCGCCATAGAAGTTGATTGACTGATTAGTAACAATTGGATTTTAAAAATAGGGGTATTCTGTGCTGAGAAATGGTTGTTTTGCAGTGAGACTTTGTTATCATTTGACATTATTGTGATGTTGGAAGGATTTATACTTTATAGTGTCGCATGCATTTGCTGAGAGGTATCATAATTATTCGAATCCTTTAGAACAAAGTTGAGACTGGATATATGGATTATTATAGCGCGATTTGAAGCAGTGGCGATGGGGACGCACGAAAATGTGGCAATTGTCCGAAAATGTGCTCAATACGTTGAAATATTTGCACATCTATACACCTACTGTTCAATATTACTTCTTTTTGCGTCTGTCACACAGTGAAATCGCTTTTTAAACAACGTAGCTGTCTATAATATCCGTCATGCAATGAACCAGTTATCTTAAGACTTCAGTTTGTCAGTCACGACCTCCAGGGATATTTGTACACCTCCTGACACACAACACCCACAATTTGAGCCCGACGCCCCCCGCCAATCTCAGCTATGATATGACCTTTTTTCTTGTCAGACTTTTTTGGCAAGGGACCCCCAGAATTTACCAACACCCCCCTCAATTGATAATCCTAGAAATAACCCTGACGACCTCCCATTGAAGAATAAATACGCTGCTGGAAACGAATTGTCTATTGTACTCTGTTATCTGTTCTTGTTCGAAGAACGTCAGCTGCTATCTGCTTGATGATAACGGTTACGTCGTGTTATCGAAAGAGGAAGACGAGGTGAGACGAGACAAGATCATATAATCGATAGACATCGATAGCAGATATCTCTGCTACTTGTTATCAATATTGTCTAGCTTGTTACCAATTAAGCAAGTAAGTAAAATCTCGTTAATTTCTATGGCGCTTTCAACAGTAGCACCGCAGTATAGCTCCGTGTGTTCCTAGGCGCTTAATCTTAGTATGAAGTAGCTATAGCCAAATGATGATGATTACGATGACGACGTTGCCAGCCTTTCGATGTGATGATGATGACCGACGTTGATGACTCATTCACGATGATCGACTGATGGCGCATGATTACAACCGGTTATCATGAGTGATGCTGACCTGATGATGCCAGTGATGATGCGCACCCTTATGATGATGATGATGATGATTACGATGACGATGTTATAATGATGATGATGATGATGATGATGATGATGATGATGATGATGATGATGATGATGATGATGATGATGATGATGATGATGATGATGATGATGATGATGATGATGATGATGATGATGCTTACGATGATGATGATAGTATTCATAGTGGCTTTGAATATGAAAAGGTTGGGCAGTTCTTCGGAGAGCTCGAAGGCAGAGGAGCAGTTATGAACGACATGATCATTGAAGACAGCGACGAGGATGCAGTGGACGGAGGTCATCACGATTCCGGAATATTTAGACGGTAAATGAAATGACGTTCTCTTTAAAGTTCGAATGCAGAGTTCCCCAAAGTGACCAGTGGCGGTTACAGGATTTCTTGGTGGGGGGGATGAAATTAATTCATATAAAGTTGGTGGAGGATGAAAATAGAAGGAAAATATCAATAAACTTCGCTGAAAAATGGTGACAAGAGGGAATTTTATCCCTACTTTTACTACACTTTAACCACTTTTACCGAAAGATAGGCTGACGAGCAAAAAAAGGTCATCCGCAGTTTCCCCCGTAATTTCACTAGACTTTTACCCAAAAATAGGTTTCACAACCAAGAAAAGTAAAGTAAGTCCGTTGGAGGGGGATGCATCCCCACTCATCCCTCACGTGGAACCGTCACTGAAAGTGACTGGTCGAAAAAATATAAAGTATTTCCCAAAACTCTGAGCGCATTTGGATGAGGGATACTTTCATCAGAAAAATTGTACCGATCGTCTTCGCCTCTTAGTCCCAAAATTACCAACTATTCTTTTAATTTATAATTAATTGCGAGCAAATAACGCTACCATGCAATGACATCGTACGTTGCGTCTGTCAAAGGCAGAGGGCGTAGCCAGGAATTTGATTTGGGAGGGTATAAATATTTTGGGTGGGTATAAATCTTAACTATAAACCGCATAAACCATATAAACTACATATAACCACATGTAAATCACATAAGAAACTTTAAGGTAGACTGATTTTTAGGGGTATATATATCGATATACCCCCCACCCCCAGCCCGTCGCTACGCCCCTGGTCAAAGGCATGCACAATGGTGACCCGTAATGGTTGCTTCTCATGGTTGTTTAATGCACTTACCAGTAATGCATAGTGCCTACAGAATCTTCAATGTTTTTTCAGAGTGCAGGTCATTGATTACCATGCCTTATGCGACATTTACACTGGAACTCGATCTAGCAGTTCATCGGGGTTCGTTATTGAGGTAAGCCAAGAGCAGAATAACTAATAAAACTACGCTTTATTACACTACTTGTACGATTTACTGTTTTGACTATAATTAATTGATTAATTAATTAATTAATTAATTAATTAATTAATGCTAACGCTGATGGTTAGGCTTGCGATTCTTGTAGTTTTAAATAGGATTTTGAGTTTTCTTTTCTTTGTTTTAACATCTGTGAGTAAACTATGTCAACTTTTTTATGTTTACACAGCCATGTCGAAAACTTCTGGTCTACGTCAAGAATTTTATTCACGAAATGTTTCTGTGAGTACTCGAAATTCGTTTAATCTAACCAAAACAATTAGAACACGAAGTATCTTGGAAAGATGATGAAGTGTAAGAAATGTATGCAGAGATGACTAAAGATGATATTACGAGCCAGAAATTATCTAGCATATGACAGTTCATTATAGTTATAGATATACGCAGTGTTTTATACAAACCTGATATGGTGGAAAATTCCTTTCCTTCCCCCCCAAACAAACCACAAAAATTACCCCAAATCCCAGCACTGACACAAATGCTTGCATTGAACTGTCTCTCTTCTCCTCCAGCCAAGTCAATTTCCTCCAACCCCCCCCCCCAAACACACAAAGGCCTGTAGTCTGGAAAAAACACTAGATATAACGTATATAAAAAAATCATTAATTGCTTTTTTTGTAGATTTCTATTGCAGTTTAACCTTTTCAACTGGTACTTCTACACAATTGCTCAAGGTATGTGCGAAGTGAACTCATATTTATGGTTAAATGGTGTTTATCTCTCGATATAATCATTATGTGCTATATTTATTATTTCCTGCAGGAACTTAAATCACTAACGCAATAGAGTTAGTCCCTCCCGCACTCGAGCGAGCGTACGATCCGACGCTCATCTCCGGTCACTAGGCAAGCAGCAGCAACGCAGGCGACTTACGCCATTAATTTAGAGTGCATTCGCCTCGATTTCATAATACTACCTGCCCCACCCTCTCACTACCGACGGATTTTCACAACTAACCAGTCCCACGGATTTTCACAAATTAGCCCATAACTTCAGTCCTTCTTCTTCCTCTTATTATTACTACGCCTTATTATTATTAATTATTATTATTATTATTTCTTCTCCTTATTATTGTTATCAATTATTATTATTATTATTATTATTATTATTATTATTATTATTATTATTATTATTAATTTATTATTATTATCTTTAATCTTCTTTATTATTATTATTATTAATATTATTATTATTAATTATTATTATTATTATTATTATTATTATTATTATTATTATTATTATTATTATTATCATCATCATTATCATCATCATCATCATCATCATCATCATTAACATTAGACTGATTTATCTCTGTTATTGTTATCGCTGTCTACATTAACAAGGTCTTACTGCGGTGGTTAGATACTGTATGAATTATTTAATCGCGTGCTATGTTTGTCGTTGAAATAAGATTCAGACCCTAACGCCACGGACGCTGATGGCTTCGAGGAGGGTTACGACTACGGCCAGTTCTACGAAGGCATCGATCCCAAGGACAAGAAGGTGTCGCCGATGATGATGGAATGCGCGCGCTTGATCAACAGCATTCCGTCACGCAATAAGCAGAAAATAGAACAGGTGGGATGACGCAGCCACAGTTATTATATCGAGCGCCAATGCAAAGGGATGAACAGTCGAACGATGTCGCGTTAATAACTACTCCAACCCAATAGACCTTATCCATCTAAACTCTAAAGCATTCTGTCTTGTGAAACAGTGACTACAGCAGCAGTAGTAGTAGTAGTAGTAGTAGTAGTAGTCGTAGTAGTAGTAATAGCAGTAGTAGTAAAAGTAGTAGTAGTAGTAGTAGTAGTAGTAATAATAATAATAATAGTAGTTTTAGTAGTAGCAGTAGTAGTTGTAGTAGTAGTGGCAGCAGAAAAGTAGTAGGCCAAATAAAAGTTGAAGCGGCAGCAGCAATAATAGTAATAATGATAACAATAACAGTTAGTAGTCGTAGTTGTAATAGGAATAGCGTTAGCAGCGGTAATTGTTGTTGTTGTTGTTGTGGTGGTGGTGGTGGTGGTGGTGGTGGTGGTGATGGTGGTGATGGTTTTATTATAGCACCAGTTCCGATGTGTATTATATATACATTATCATTACAATCCAATCATAATATGCATAATAATTTAGAAAACTTCTATAGCGCCGTGATTATTAGCGAGAACTCAAGTGAAACTCGTTTACTGTACAAGTAAAATGAATGAAACATGAAACCAGCGATCGTATGTATTCAATCGGTAGGTAAATATTGATTGTCTATGTATAATATACAGCATATAGTGAACGAATGAGAGGGTGTGCTGCTGCTGTTGTTGTTCAGATAAAGAGCTGTTTTGACGACATCAGACTGCGGACTCAGCCCCGATTGATCGGTCGACGGTCGTGCATGAAGCGGTTGGAATACTTCGCCGTCGACTCTGACCACCTGCCCCAGGACGGAACGACGATCACCTGCCGAGGAACCGAAGAGGAATGCGCCACGTAGGATTTAAAGCCACGACAACCTCTCTATGTAGCCTACACATGCACTCTAAGCAACGGGCGATCATCGACTGATATCAAAGACATCAGTAAATTGGCGCTATAGAAGTTCGATGATGATGATGATGACGATAGACGAGGAGGACGACGACGATGATGATGATGATGACGACGATTTGATGGTGATGATTGTGGTGGCGGTGACGACGACGACGATGATGATGATGACGATGATGATGATGATGGTGATGTTGACAATGATGATAATGATGATGACTACGACGATTATGATGATGATGAGGAGGAGGACGATGATGATGATGATGATGATATGATGACGATCATGACGATGATGGTCTATGTAAGAGTCTATGATGTGCTGGAAGTCATATCTTCTCAGGTTCTTCTCTTTCTACGCTGAGTAGAGAACAAGATCACAGATGATTTATGGCAGCCCTTCAAGTGGCGCCCATCAGAGGCGAAGCGAGGGGGCAAGGGGGCATGTGCCCCGAGCGCCGAGGTGGGGGCGCCAAAATTGGGTATATGGGTAATTGAAATGCATAATAAAGAAGAAAAACATGTGCGACGACCTTTTTGTTTTGCTCGTCAGCATTGTTGGGACGCCAACAGTACACTTTGCCCCCTTTCTCCCGGGCGCCGGATACCCTCGCTATGCCTCTGGCGCCCATGGCACCTGACCTGCTACCTGCGATGCCCTAGGTTCGCCACTGACCGTAACGAAGGTCTCCCTTAAGGGTACACTGTATTCAATATAATGTGTGTGTTTTTACAGTAAATACAGCGTCAACAGAGTTCCGCATACGAACCTCGTTCTTGTCGTGGTTAACCTGGATTCACGTTGCAGCTGCGCTAAGCAAGCGATCGTTAGCGCTAAACCATCCGAAGTTATCTATATCCTTTGCTAAGTTAGCATTCGTCAAGCCTCAATTGTCTCCATCGGTAGAAGACGTGTAGGCCTATTCGTCCCGTTCGTTTGTCCGTTCTGTCTTTCGTTTGTTCACTCATTCCTAATTCCATTCACCACGATCATTCGTACTTTCGTTTTTAATAACTGACTACTGTAATTCAGGGACGCGGTGGAGTAGTGGTAGGATTCTTGCCATGCAACCGAAGGGTAGCGGGTTCGAATCTGACCCTATCCGCTGCGTAGCGACATGATCTGGGCAAGTTTTTCACTCCGAAATTATTGCTCCGCACTTGAGATTCTTCGCTTTTTTAATGACTTAACTTGGTCATTTGTAAAAACTTTCTAAATTCACTTAACTCTGAATTTCTACATAACAAAACGTACGAATGTCGACTGCTTCAGACAGAAGTCTATCGAAAACGACCTCTCGGCTGTCACGCTCAGAGCACTCAAGTGAGTCGTCGTCATCATCATCATCATCATCATCATCATCATCATCGGTGACAGTAGTAAGAGTAATAGAAGTAGTAGTGGTAGTGATAGTGATAGTTGTAATAGGCCTAGTATTAGCAGCGGCGGCGGCAGTAGTAGTAGTAGTAGTAGTAGTAGTAGTAGTAGTAGTAGTAGTAGTAGTAGTAGTAGTAGTAGTAGTAGTAGTAGTAGTAGTAGTAGTAGTAGTAGTAGTAGTAGTAGTAGTAGTAGTAGTAGTAGTAGTAGCAGCAGCAGTAATGGTATCGTTATTATTACTATTACTTACTACAAAATATGAGCCATTTACACTAAGTTACGTTTGTCATGTGATGTTCTACAGTATTTTTGCTAAATATTTAGAAATTCTTTTGCGTCTGGTTTTTTACTCATAATTTGTTGAATAAATACTAAGATCTGTGCAACGCTGTTCATCAGTAGTATCGTCTTATCTTTAGCCCCCGTGCCACCGTCCAGTATTACAGATGCTGCGATAAGGCAACACGTGTCCATATCGAGTACAAGATAAGATGTCTCGTACAGATGCCAATCTCACTGCATTCCTTTTGTTCTTCTTCTTCTTTCTGTTATTCATAGGAGGATTTTTCCGACTGTGGAGCAGGTAACAGCATCCACCTGGCCTTACCGTCGCTGTACACCTTATCTACAGTTGTCTGCGTTCTATCCAAATACCCGTTGGTTACGTAGTCAATCCTTTGTACTGTATCCGCTTTTTCCGAAACCATGGTAACGGCGGCGGCGGTGGCGGTCACGTGACAGCGTTTCTGAGTCGAGCACGAGTTAGTTGTCTGGTGCAGGTGGTTCTACGTCAGAACGACGTCACAAAGGCCTTCTTATCTACGGATCGGTCGTCAAGGAGACGGCGAGATGTCTAAACGGCGACTGTTTTATTTTCTTCGATGTCTGCAATTTCAGAATATTTTCTTAATGTCTGCTAGATTACAAGGTTCAGTGACAATTTTCTGGAATCTGTAATAATAATAATAATAATAATAATAATAATAATAATAATAAGTTATGCGATATAGTATTTCTTCACTATAGGTACAATATTTTCTTCATCGTTTTCTCGAAATTCGATGCACAAATTAAAGACAGAATTTTAAGAAAAAAAATGGTATGAAAATCTCTATACACCATTTAAATGACAAGCCAAAGAAGCAATGATGTAGCGTGGCTTGTAGGCGCCCGGGACAAAAGAGGGATTTGCGTTTCCAACTTTACCTCGCTCATATCAATAATACCGTCAGGGGCGTAGCCAGGAATTTGATTTTGGGGTATAATGTGATTTGGGAGTATAAACCTTGAAACCTTTGAAAATTTTAAAAATCACATTAAATGTTTTAAAGTAGTCTGATTTTGAGGGGTATATATACCGATATACCCCCTGTCGCTACGCCAAAAAAATTCTGTACATATTTAATATGTTCAGAATTTCACATATAGAACATAGACTACATCTCCACTGTTCGTCAATTACATATGTGAACCTATTTACCTATTTTATGTCAACCTGTGTTAAGATTTCTTATTGCTTGTTATTTTTTAGTTTTCACTTGGAACTATGCGCCACCCACCCCCAACAAAAATTGTGCACCCGAAAATTTTGCCCCGGGGCGGCCGCCCCCATACTTCCGCACTCTACACCACCTGAAAGATGCTGTCCTAAATAGGAATTCTCAAGTATTGTGACTTGTCAGGCTAAGAGAGCCTATAATTAATCGTTTAAACGAAATTGAAAGAAATTCATAATTCGGATAATTCGCTGCTAAGACTGAGGCAGATTTCAGAGCAACTCGTCTTCTAAATTTCCACATTGACTGGCTTTATTCAGTTATTCGTGTTGTTATGCAATCAATGGTTGTGGATGTTTTATAGCTCTTCGCATTTTTAATGCAGATATGTGCGCTGCGAGGGGCCGTCCATAAAGTACGCCACGCTATGTTTGACAGTTTTGACCCCTCCCCGTTGTCACAATCTGTCTCAAATCTCGGACTCCTCACAGTTCGTCAAAATCTCGAACTCTCTCTCCTCTCTATAAGCGTCGTCTATAAATTACGTCACGTAGGTTTTCTATTTAATAAATTCGAGTTTCTCATTCAAGTTTCAGCAGCGAAACATAGAGATATTCAACTTCCGGCATTTATGAGGAATGTAATCGGGATTTGAAATTCCATGATGTACCTAGTGTCCTAGTATAATGTAATTCCCATACGCCATTGGCATAAGAGAGTCTACGTCTAGCAGAAGAAAAAGTAAAATGTCATCACATATTTCAGACTTTATATGCATTAAAGGGTAACGTCACATGTACAACTGTACATCTTTACCACTACCACTGGCACAAACTGTTAAACCCCTTCTTCACTCGGAGCGTGACGTACTTTGACCATCGACTGGTGCAGATGTACTACGACAATGGCGCTAAAGAAGTCTACTACTTTATGGACGGCCCCTGACAGCAGATATGAAATCGATATTCGACATAGCCTACTAATGAATTGGTCATTTTAAAACTCGCTTCGCAAAACATAATATTATTATAATAAACACATAATATACAAGATAATTTTCTGTTTTATTTCACAGCTTATGTATTTTCTATCAAAATTTATTGTCAACGCATTGAATAACTTACAGTGTATTATGAATCCGCTTTCTCAATAATACCAAAAAATATCAGAAAAACTTGTACTATAATTGATTGTAGCAAATTGTCTGAATCGACTAAAGATGTGAAAACCAAAAATATTGTTAATTATTAATAATATTATTATAATTATTATAATTATAATAATTATTAATCGGCTTGGTAAAACTGCTTGCAATCTTCTGTTCAAGGCAATGACCATTTACATAGAACGAAAATGTTTAATTAAGACAAATTCGATGATCAATGGCGGTTCCAGGTTTTCTTGGTGGGGATTAAATGAATTCATAGGAAGTTGGTGGGGGATGAAAATAGAAGGAAAAATCAATCAAATATAAACAAAAAGGCTGTCAAACTGGAATTTTATCTCTAATTTTACTAACTTTAACCGCAAAAAGGTCATCCGCAGTTTTTACCTATAATTTGACTAGTTTGACTAGACTTTTACCCAAACATAGGTTTCACAAGCAAATAAGTAAGATCGAAAGTCCGGTGGGGGATGCATCCCCACTCATCCCCCACGTGGAACCGCCACTGTCGACGATATGGCAAAAACGAGTCAGAAAAATATGCTGATCCACACATCAGTGACCCTACTCAATCTACGAAACTTTTGACAGAGTTTCAAAAACAATCAGTCAATAACGAAACATGTTAAAACATCGTTTTCAAATGTCTAAATGAACAAAACATGTTTACACATTATCACTCGTATAACTATTAGTCAAATCAAACGAATTCTGATGAAAACAGCTGTCCATAATAACGACGTTACGTTCATATAGCGCTGTTGCGCTAATACGTGTAAATCAAGGTTCGTAGTAGGCGTATGCTGAGAGAATACGGTAGTCGAAAAATAAATTTGTCTTAATTCGAAGATCTGTATAGCCTCGAAGTCGATCTTCAAAAACCGTCCATTTTTCTGGTCCGGACCGACCACAACAAGATACGAAAACTGTTCGCTAATCCAAATTCGATGACGCCACAGGAAGCTGATGATGTCAGCGAGCTTTTGGATTAATGGCACGCCATTGGATGATTATGGATGCATTCCAACGACGATCCTTACGGCGTGACAACAACAACAACAACGACGACGACGACGACAACAACCAAATAAGCTAATTCCGATCTACAGTTTTCGTCGCGCTTTTCATCTGATCCCAGGTTTCTTGCACTCGTCAAAAGGATCGTCCAACTCATCTTCCTCCGCTTCCGCCGCTGCATCCTCCCCTATATTCCTCTCTCGGCCTCCTCCTCCTCCTCCGCCTCCTCCTCCTGCTCCTCCTCCTCCGTCCTCGTCGGTGCTCTCTACCGACCGACTCTTGGGCTTGTATGACGTCGACGTCTTGCTCTGCGACGCCTGTGACGTGGACGACGGCCGGTAGCTGATGACGCTGAACGAAGCGTCACTCTTCATGACGCTGTTGTCTTTCGACAGCGACGACGAGTTCGAAGCCTCTCTCCGGTGACGGGTCGACGAGGCGGGAGAGATGCGCCGTTGCTTGGCAACCGACTGGAGGCTGCTGATGCTGGAGTGTCGGACCGACCCGGTGAGAGGGGGCGCCGTTAGACTCTGTCTGGCGGATGGACGAACTCCTATAAGCACGCACGGAACCCACAATTCTCACCTTCTAATATGAACAATTATGATAAACGGGCATGTACTCTTCTGCCATTATTACTACTGCAACTACAATTACTACTGCTACTGCCACCACTACTGCTACTACCACTACTAAAATGGAAATGCTAAGAGAAAGGTCTTTTTTACAATGAAGCAGTATGATCGAACCAGAGGACACAGCATGAAACTGTTCAAGAAACAGGTTGGTAGACACAAACAGCACTTTTTTTAGTGCAAGAGTGGTGGACAGATGGAATGAACTGGATGAGAGGATAGTAATGGCTACAGCTGTAAACGAGTTCAAAATAAATCTCAGTATAGTTTAGGATATTAGATTGGACGGGAACAACAGTGGTTCTCACACAGGGCAGTCACTACTGAACCACTTTAAACCTTGTTATATTATATGCTGTTATATTGCTGCTGCTACTACCACTACTGCTGCTACTATCACTGTTACTACTACTACCACTATTACTACTACTGCTACTACCACTACAGCAATAACTACTACTACTACTACTACTACTACTACTACTACTACTACTACTACTACTACTACTACTACTATTACTACTACTACTACTACTACGACTACTACTACTACTACTATCACTCTTACTACTACTACATACGCCTAAGAATAAGCAGCCACTGCAGTACTACCCCGAAAGCGCTATATAAACTCACGATATTTTACTTACTTCCTCTATTTGTTTACTTAATACTATAACCGCTACTATTACTGCTAGTAGTAGTGGTAGTACTGATACTGGGTCTTCTTCTGCTGCTACTCTACTACTACTGATACTTTTGCAGTCGCCAATGATGATAATAATGATGATAACGACGACGACGATGAAGGCAACAACTCTTTTGGAAAATCTTAAGCCATATCCTTACCGCTTATAAACCTAGTTCAATTCAAAACTTCGCTACAAACTGTTCTTGTTTTTCATCTTACATCGACCTTACTCCTTTGATCTTTCTCGGCTTTCATCTTTGCGCCAAACCGTTCACAAGATTCTAGCGTTCAAATTAAGTGACTCGAAGCTGGCAGTTTCAGTCTGTACCCGGCTCCTTTCAAGCCCTAATAAAAGTGCTCATACGTTTCTTACTGTAGCTGCGTTTAACTGTTCAACCTCTGTTTCCCCGCATTTTTTAAATTTTCACAAACGCAAGCACGCACAAACACCCACCCACAATTTATATAATGCGTATAGCATCCACTCAATCTATCAGCAACAGGATCCTTGGGTACATTGCCCGTAGGAGCGTAGGTGTTCAATGTCTTTTGTTGATGGATCTCCATAATTCACTAAGTCCATTAACCGATCAAACAATTATTATATTCACTCAAACAAAGAGAATCTGCAGCTACAACATGCTTTGCCTTAAGATACTTGAACGAATCTGATTAAATCAATCAATCAATCAATTAATCAATCAAGGATTGTAATGTAATAAATGTAATAAGCTGTCTTTGCAGACCAGGGATCTCAGTTCAAACAGTTGCTAGTCGGACAGCAGACGAACAAAAAGCAGTAATTTGTGTAAAATTTATCGAAAAATTTAAATTAGCAATCCATCGTCTTTCAGTAACATTAGAGTTATCGCCTTCGCCTTTTGTCCATCAGTTGAAAAATTTCAGTCTCGCTCATTCAAAATAAATTGAATGCTTAGAAAAGTTGCAATTATTGTATTTTGAATAGCTATTGGGAACGCAGGCTTCATGAAGCGGTTATTTCTCTTTTCTGATTCTCCCTTCAGGAATCGCAATTCCTTGTTTATGCATTTTATCTTAGCTTTTGTATTTGCGCTTAACTTTTCAAATTTAAGATCTATTCACATATTTTCTAATGTACGAGTCTGATTGTTTCTATAATTACTTGTGAACTATCCCTATAACACTAAATAAAATAATTTTGATTGATTGATTGATCGATCAATCGATTGATTGATTGATTGATTGATTGATTGATTGATTGACCTGTGGCTATGTATCCGTTGCTGCCTCTGCGGGCGTTTGCCGGCGAGGCGCGCGGCGTGAGTCCGTAACCGAGCATTGACAGGTAGGTGTTGATCGTCTGTCGCCGAAGACCGGTTGTTCCGATGACGATGGGAACGGACAGACAGAATTCGTCTGCCCACGACGAATACTTTACCAACAGCTAGGCAGAAACAGAGAACAACAGACTGATTTCAAAATTCAATCATTCAAAATACTTCTATAGCGCCACAACATCGGCTGATGGCGCACCAAATCCAATTCGCATAAGCCATGTTCCAGGTCAAAGGCAAATCGTTGGAAAAATGATAGAACATTTGCAAAAAATCCGGATAGGAAATAGCCAAGCTCCCCGGTCATTTTGACGGGCACACAACTAGTTTAAATATAGATTCCCCGATTCGCAATCTTAGCGCAGTCTGTTTGCTGTCTAAAATCTTTTCATTTTAAATGGCGCTTTCGAAAATATTTCGGAATTATTTTTCAATCCAAATTGACCAGGTTAAAAAGTATCACATCGACAGTTGGTTTTATTTCCATATAGTCTATGTAACCGTTTTCAGCTTACTACTACTACTACTACTACTACTACTACTACTACTACTACTACTACTACTACTACTACTACTACTACTACTACTATTAATAATAATAATAATAATAATAATAATAATAATAATAATAACGACAATGATGATGATGATGATGATGATGATGATGATGATGATGATGATGATGATGATGATGATGATGATGATGATGATGATGATGATGATGATGATGACGACGACGACGATGATGATGATGATGATGATGACGGCGATGACAAAAATAGAGGAATCCGGGAATGTGTTGTGATTGCGTCTAGAAAACAGAATTCGTGTCTGCAAACCGCCTTGCCATGTCTTAAGGGCGTGCTACGAACTCGAGAACCCTTTCTGGCAATTTTTGGTCGGTAGGACTTTTCATAAAGGCAGTCTGTGTTGTCCTTAATAACCCGCATCGACATCTGTTTTGCTTGGTTCTAATTTCCTTCATGCTCCTGTGTGCTTTCCCTCAGGACCGTATTATACTTTGTCTGCTTCTCTCTCTCTCTCTCTCTCTCTCTCTCTCTCTCTCTCTCTCTCTCTCTCTCTCTCTCTCTCTCTCTCTCTCTCTCTCTCTCTCTCTCTCTCTCATACAGCCTTTCTGAATGCCCCTATCTCTAAGCTCACATTAGGGGAGTCGGACAGCAGTCAGTCAGTCAGTCAGTCAGTCAGTCAGTCAGTCAGTCAGTCAGTCAGTCAGTCAGTCAGTCAGTCTGTCTGTCTGTCTATTTATGTGTATCTGTATACCAAATTATCCCTCTATATGCCCGCATGTTTGAACATTTTATCAATCCATCATAATCAGCATCATCATCATCATCGAACTTCTATAGCGCCATTTTAATAATGTTCTTGACATCAGCCGATAGTCGCTCCTTGGTTTAAATCGTAATCCCCAATAATTGTTGTCGAATCCAGTTTTAATTAAAGTCGGTCCGATTTATTAAAAATCTAAAAATCCAGTTGTTAATTAACGCGTTAATTTTGAATCATTGCTTCCTCTTAGCACACACGGTCTTCTTTACGTCCTGTTTTGAAATTTTCTCGAATAGTTTCTCGTGATGTTTACGTTCGACTCGAGAGTGGAGAATCTTTCTCGGCGCCTTCCGAGATTATCGCCCAGACGAAGACCATAGCAGAAAAAGCAAGCGTCCCGCCAAGCATTTCATCAGCTATAACAAGACCCGATGCTTGCTTGCTTCGCGTTTTTGCCTGCAACCCATAAAATCTCCCTTCGTTCTGACAGGAATTCGAACCTTGCATTGCGTCACTGGCGCCGCCATGTTTTTTGATTTTTATGTCCCGTTGCCGCCGACAGTATGTTTTCCCGATTCGCTTTACAGATGTTACGGTTCTGTTCTATTTGCAACGATGCCCTATAGACGATGCCCTAAGTTGCCAGGTGTAGACCCTACTTGCAGGAGCCAGTAACCACAGAAGTGGAGTAAGTTGAAATTATGAGCGTTTTCCACCTTTCGGGGAGTTGGGGAGGGGTAACTCAAATCGATAAAGTACATTTCTATTTCCATTTTATTTAGATGCGTTGATAAGAGATGCTACCTGTTTGCAACGCTTGGGTTTTGGCGGTGCTAAAGTTATTGTGAACCTGGTAATTGTCAAGCGATGGGCAGGCAAACTTCAGACGAGCCAAAAAATCTTGTTTCGCTAAATATATATTGTTCCCAGAATTTTCAGGTTCGAATCGGGTAGAAATCTAATAGAATATCATGGTGAGGAAGTGAGCCTAGCAACTGGCTCCTTGCAAATACAAGATTACATTAATTAAACAAATAACTATTTTATACTTTTCCGTCATATATATATATATATATATATATATATATATATATATATATATATATATATATATATATATATATGAGACCACCACATGACAAATATTACTAACTGAAGTGCAACATAATGGATAATGCAAATATATTGTATATATACATATATATATACACATATATATACACATATATAAAATTTTATATATATAATTATATATATAATTATATATATAATTATATATATATATATATCGCCCGTTGTGTGGAATACTCAGAGGGGAAGTGATTTCATTGGTCAGAGCTAAGCATGGGACGAGTTTGGAATTTAGAAACACAGATAAAAACTCCAATGTTCCAAAATAGCGTTATAGTAAGTGGGAGGCTGGTTAGCAGAGGGAAATTTGAATTAATTATAATTGGTTTACTGACTATTGATTTCGACGTTTTATTGCTTTTTGTACTCGTATAAAAATTGAATAATACTAAAATCGATAAACGTGTATTCCCTATCAGCTATATGAACGTTTTATCTTGTTCTAAATCCCATCAGAGATGGTCAATGAGTGAGTAATTGATTCTAATTAGTAATAATAACCAATAATTCACATTTATACTTCTAACGCACAGACTATCTATCGATGATACGACTAATAATTATTCATCCGCAAAAGATAAGATCAATGCCAGAGATATGAAAGGAAAAACCAACAGCCAATTAGGTGCTTTCATATTTTTATATTACTCAATCAATCAATCGGTTTAAAATAAAGAAAAACTGTGGAATATAAGGGCGATACATAATTGTTTGATTTCAAACGGGTACTACGTTAGAAATATATGCGACTACTTTGATGGTTGAAAGACATTTTTAGAGACTTGAACTTCTACGGTACTCACCGATACTGTGTACTTTATCTGTATTCCCTTGTAGTACTTGCACGACGTGCCTGGCGTCGACGGAACGAGTACACTTTCCGAGTTCCATACTGAAGTACTGTTTGGTGGCGTCTCGCCTCTGTGAAGGGATGCCACGTTTGTCGAACATTTGCGTGTCTTTTTCCCGGCGCGAAACGTTACGTGCTAAAGAGCGAACAAAGAGTTAAATTCAGATTTTACGCTTTCTTATGAACGTGCCTGTTGCTTTTGCGTTGAGCCCAACCAGTCCCGGATTTACCATTGTGCCAATTAGGTGTGTCCTGCGCGGTCAGAGCCGCCAAGAGAATTTCCGGGCCCCGGTTCAAGAAGTAGTCACTCACGGGCCCCTGACTGACCTGCCAAGTGTGTGAAAAAGTTGAGGACCTTTTTTGGGCTTGTCGGTCTTTTCGGAGTAGAATTCCGGTTCCTATTGTTAATACATCATCATCATCACCGGACCCGGGTCCCTTTGAGCTTCATGGGCCTCTGAACAATGTACCGGCTACGCCCCCCCACTCCTCAGGCCTGATCCTGGTACATGGCCACGAAACCAGGGGCCCTATCTTCACTTTGATTATTAAACTATTTTGTGTAAGCATTAAACTCCTTTATCCTTTATCCTTTATGTTTGGCCAGTCATGTTATATGGTGCAGAAACGTGGACTATCTCTAAAGTCATGAAGAAAAAGTTTCAAGCTGCAGAGATGTGGTTCTTAAGAAAAATGTTGAAAATATCTTGGACTGAAAAGAAAACAAATGAATTAGTACTCGAAATGGCAGGTACACAAAGAAAATTGCTATCTAGTATCTACAATAAATAAAAGACAACTTCAATTTTTTGGACATATAATGAGGAAGAAAGGCATAGAAAACCTGGTAATTACTGGAAAAGTCGAAGGCAAAAGATCAAGAGGAAGACAAAGAATGACGTATATCAGCAGCTTACTGACTGATGTAAAAGGGGTGACTACAGAATTGGAATTCATACAAGCAACACACAACAGAGAGAAATGGAAGTCCATAGTCGTCAACGTAGAAATACATGACACCTGAAGAAGAAGAAGAAGATCAAACAACATTGTAAAATTAATTATTTATCAGGTAACACGTCATATTTTAAGTACTCTTAAATTTTCTGAGTAAGTATGCCTGACTGACTGCCAGACCTAACGGGCCCGCTTCGTTCGGGCCAAAACAAGGGGCCTCATAAGTAACTGGCACAGGGCCTCATTTGTACGAAATCCGACACTGAACTCCACGGTTAAACCAATCAGGTACTACTGTAATATGAGTGTAAGTAAGTGAGTAAAGCCTCGTGAATGTATATACCGCTTTTGGGTACTACCTCATTCTTCGGCGCTGAGTTTAAACTTAAATATGGCTAGGGTCGTTATATCCAACGGGTCATCAAACGAGCATGTATGCCCATTTGACTGTGAAAAGCGATTTCAAAATGTACAATCATTCGTTGATCGGACGCTCGTTCTATGAGCTGAGGCAGAAACAAATATGGGTTTTTAAAAATAAATAATTGTTAAATAATGGATTTGTAGTGGTTTAGTAGTAATTATCCTGTGTTGAAAACACGGCTGAGGTTTGAACCTCGGACCTCAAGACTGTCAGTGCAACTCGATAACCACTCAGCCACAGACTACCGAGCCGTGATAATAAGCACACGTGAAAAAGCATGCTGTGTCAGATTCCTATTAGAGCTGTGCCCAGGGTTATTTCTAGGATTACCAATTTGGGGAGGGGATGTCGGTAAATTCTGAGGGTCCCCTGCCAAAAAAGTCTGACAGGCAAAAAAAGAGGTCATCCCATAGCAGAATTTGGGGGAGGGGTATTGGGGTGTCAGGCTCAAATTGGGAGGTGTTGGGGTGTTAGGGGATGTAAAAATGCCCCTGGCTGTGCTCTTCTAGATTTCGCATTTTCCTTGCCTGGATGAGGGCTATGTTGGTGTCCTGGAGCTTCCTGCGACTGTTGTTTTCCACCTCGACGTAGAACTGAATGCTCTCGCCCGGAACGTATCCTCGTCTACCGATCCGCAGTTCGACCGTGACGGTTCCGCTTCGAATGCACATGATGCCCGGACTGAACTCGCCCAGGGCCCCGATTGGTCGCTGCAGGTAAAGGTCAGAAAAGGTCATGAAATAATATCATTATCGGTAGGGTGAATTAAAGTTAATGGTCTATGCAGCGCTGTCTGAGGAAATATTGGCGGCATGGACTAGCAGGCATACGAGTATTAGAATCTTGTTTGTAATGGAATTACATTGGAATAACGTTTGTAAGGAAAGTAGTAAACTAAGTGATTGGGAAATTAGGGAGATATAATGATGATGATGATGATAATGATGATGATGAAAATGATGATGATGATAATGATGATGATGATAATGATGATGATGATGATGATAATAATAATAATAATAATAATAATAATAATAATAATCATAATAATCATCATCATCATATTATTATTATTATTATTATTATTATTATTATTATTATTATTATTATTATTATTATTATTATTTTTGGGTTTTAAGTGGTTTGGTGAGATTTCTTCCGTGTAACCAATGTTCCTTATATATATCCCTCTATTTCAACTTTCGTTCGTCCACTACAGCTTTTATCTTGATTCTACCAAAAAACAAATAAATAATTTAAAAATATAATTTAAAAATAAATAAATAAATGGTAATAAACACCGACCGCCAATTCTGGTTCGTCGTTGAGGTCGATGAGGCACTTGAGGGTGAATTCCTTCTCCCTCTCGATGTCGAACTTCCACGGACGTACCAGGACCGCCCTGACGCCGTAACGGACCTGACCCCAACGACCTTCGAACGTCCCGGGCAGCTCGTGCGGAAGGTCAAACTCGAAGGGGTAGTTGTGAACCCCCGACGGAAGGTAGACGCCCTCTTCTAGTTCGTTCGAAATGACAAGCGTTGAACTTCTCCTCGGTTCCGTCTTGGCGGAAAGACAACCGTCTGAAAACGGAAGAGAAATAAATAATTTAAAAATATAATTTAAAAATAAATAAATAAATAAATGGTAATAACAATCAGACTTAGAATCACATTGGCGCATCTACGGAGGCACTGGTGGGGAGAGGGGAGGAAGGAGACGGGGTTATTATTTCTAGGATTATCACTATGGAGGGGGGTCCGTAAATTCTGGAGGTCCCCTGCCAAAAAAAGTCTGACAAGCAAAAAAGGTCATCCCATACTTTAGATTGGGGGTGTTCGGGGTGTCGGTCTCAAATTGGGGGCGTTGGGGCGTGTAAAAATATCCATGGATGGGCCCCCTATTTTGGCTAAGACCGGTCGTGGGAATTGCGCAAAAACGCTGTGAAATTTCGGGGTTTAGGTAGTATGATCGAAGAGAAAGTGTTAATTTTCGAAGAACTCTTTGACAGCGTTCTTTTTGACTTTCGCAGACTGACTCGAAAATGTCCCCATATTCTAGACCCTGGCTACGCCACTGTAGAATTACGAACGGAGTAATGTATAGTGTATGGAGTGTAAGCCACTGGGACTCTAGGCTGTAAGTTTTATGAAACTTTATCCAATTTTAGTCGATAATAAACTTGCAGGTTCACGGCATGTTAGAAAGCTGCTGACGTGACTCGCACAGTCCCATAAAGTTTGTGAAAGTCTGGCCATTAGTAGCCCTACTTTTAAAATTTAATCTTATTTCGCAGTAAGGCAAGGAAAGCGTATTCCGACCATTTTGCTTTGAAACTCCCCTGACAATAATTATAGAACCCTAGTGACTAAAAAAACCTGGGTTATCCCATACTTTGTGATTGTGTGATTAGCGATTGTGCCATATTCATAAGATTTTTAAAACGCGTAACAAAGGTATGCTCCTGGAAAAATTTTAAAAAGATAATTTTTCAAGAAATCTCAATCTCTATTTCTATCCTTTTGTCTTACATGGCAAAAAATATAAATAATTCTGTCTAATACATTTGCCATGTTTTTCATTTGAATTGAGTCAAAGCCTTTGTTTTGTCATTTATTCAAAACTCAGAAGATTCCTTCCAAGTTTCAACCAACGTTCGCCAGATGGCGTAAATGCATTTTTTATAAATATTGCATGCTATTATGAGGGTCGCGGACCGTTATAAAACCGTTGATGTGGGCCGCAGTTTCAAAATGTTTGGGAAACCCTGCTCTAATTGATTCCATCTCTTGTTCTGTTCAACATATTCATTAGGCTAAATTGCGGTTCACAGTTTGCGCTGAATGTCAGACATGTTCCTCCTCCTAAATCCATTCAATTTGCTAGATCTTGAAACTGTTCACAACCAAGGGCAACCATGAACTCTTAAATGAAGTCGCTGTTAATTTTCATTTCAAACATAGTCGTAAACTTCTATTAAGGCTCTAGGCGCAAGTCCCACATTTTGAGAGGCTGCCATATGGAATGGGGAAGGTACAGGGCTCGGCTTCACCACTTTTTCTCCCACGTTTATGTCAATGATTTCAAATCTCTGTTTTTAATATTTCTATCCCTGGTTTTCTGTTCATTTAATTCCATCGATATTTGGAACCCCGTGCTCTACACAAATCATTAAATAAAAGACCTGTTTCCCTTAAGTCTAGACCAGAAGTTAGTATTTGTATGGAGCCTTTACAAGTTCACAACAAAGCGTGAATCTTTGTCAGTAAGTACGTGAATGATATGAAAGCAATGGGGAAAAACATTTTCAAAAGTTTTCTGCGCTCCATTTGTTCCTTTGTGCGCTTGCCTTGCGACGTCTGTGCGCGCGCACACGCGCACAGCTAAGAGGGAACATTGCGGCCGGACCCCTATTCGGGGTAGATTGGTCTTGAGAATCGCGCAAAACCACGAGAAAAGTTTTATCTGTTGGGTACTTTTATTGCTATAATATTGTTAAAATGCAGTTGAACTTCGTTATAACGTACTCGATTATAAGTTATAACGCATACTCGGTTATAAAGTAGGCCTACTGCAGTGTACGGTCCTGCGTGATGAAATACCGTATTGGATGGTAGTGGGTTTAACGTACCTCGGATATAACGTACTGAATTTTACAGACGCGGCTAAGTACGTTATAACGAAGATCTACAGGCAGTGGCGACTCCAAGAAAACTGGGTGAGGGGATGCACTGAATTTCTAGGAAGATCCCGCCAATTGTCAAAGGAATTATATGTAAACGGTTTAGAAGAAATCTTTAAATTGTATTTATAAAATAAAATCCAGAATAGAGTTCAGAATTTACAATGCATAAAAGCCATTTTAGTCTAGTTGTATAAAGTCATAGTGCAAAATCGAGTTTTCTATTTTGCTGGAAGCGAATTTGTCGATGACATTGTCTATGGATAATTGGATATGTCCATATCTTTGTGGATATACATCTCAAGGTTAATCTGTTTAGACGATCATCTTCCATTGAAATCGCATTTTTGTTGGGACGGTGGGGAATGCATCCCCAGTCATCCCCAACGTGGAACCGCCCATGTTGTACTGTACAACGGAAGGTAGGGCTATTTCTAGGATTATAAATTTGGGGGGTGTCGGTATATTTTGGTGGTCCATCCTTGCCGAAAAAGCCTGACAGGCAAAAAGAGGTCATCACAGGCTCAGGTTTGAAGGGGTTGTTATGGGGCGGGGGTGTCGGTCTCAAATTGGGAGGTGGTGTTGGGAGGGTGGGGGTGTTAGAGGAGTGTAAAAATATCTCTGCCGGAGGGGAATTCTGTGCATATTATGTGCGATCGATGTGTGTGTGTGTGTGTGTGTGTGTGTGTGTGTGTGTGTGTGTGTGTGTGTGTGTGTGTGTGTGTGTGTGTGGTAACTACGAACCTACCTTTCCTAAAGAGGGACATGGAATGGTCAAGGAAAACCTCGCTGTTGCGCAGAAGGACCTTAGGGGCGCTGCCTTTGATGTATGAACGCTGTTCGCCCCAAGATACGCGACCGTTGCCGAAGATTTGCAGCTTCAAATCTGAAAATAGAAATGAACGAAACATCGACATAAAAACCGATGTGTTTACTTAACAATTTCTTCAAATCCGTCTTCAATGTTTGACAGTGGCGTAGTCAAGAGGGTTTTAACCCCAACCCCTTGGCTGCCGATGACAAAATTTTTAATGAGTTTCCATGCATTTGTTATTTTCGGACGCGGTTTTGGGGGTCAAACTCCCCCCTTGGCGCTGCCGACACAAATTTTTTAAGCGCCATGGGTAACGACCTTTCTTTTTGCTTGTCAGCATCTGCAAAGGAAAAATTTAAGAAGTAAAGATGAGGATGGCCTTTTTCGCTTGTTAAGAGTTTTCGAAAGTTGGTTACGGTCAAACCCCCACCCCTTCCGGAAATCCTGGCTATACGCCACTGATGTTTGATAAATCAGAAAGACCCTATCGATTGCCTTTTCTCACTTTCTGAAACCTTAATAAAATTTGCAATTTAAATTCTGTACTTTATTTCAATAATCAAGGGTCATCTTTCTATTGTATTGTATTAGTAATTGTATGACCTTTCTGAAATTACTATTGTGATGTGTTAATATGAACTGATTTGGAAATAATAAACTGTTATTGGATTGAAGATCTGGTATGTGTGTATGTGTATTAGAGATGTGCGGTACAGCAAAATGCATACCCTACCCGTACCCGTGGAAAAACTTTTTTACCCTACCCTTGTACCAGCCAGCACTATACCCTACCCGACCTGTACCCGTAAGCTGTGTACCCGTACCCGTACCCGTACCCGACATTGGTTGGAATTTGGAGTTTTTGATTTGGAATTTTGGACCCGTACCCGCCCCGTTAACAAGTACTACAAGGACCTGTACATGGACCCGTGAACCCGTATCCGTTCCTAGAGACTATAGAGAGGCAACAGTGAAATAGGGGCTACGAAATTGGGATAACTATTCATTGTAAATAGCACGCATGTTTTTTGATTAGGACAGATCTAGTACTTATAGGAATCAGGATAATCAGTCAGCTAGCCTAAATGGGCTTGTTTAAAATATTTAGTAGATATCATTTATCTATGAGCAGGCATTAGAGCTCAAGTTAAACCACAAAAACTTTACCAGAAGAACTTTCTCGGTCAAAGAGTCCTTGAAGGAGTCAGAGGACGCCATTATAGATTTATTACTGATGATGTCAGTAGAGCTGTACCGATTGCACATTTTGCCGATTGTTCCGATTACCGATTGTTCCGATTGTTAGACAACCGATTGTTGTGCCGATACCGATTATCTGTAGAATTCTTCAAATCGGGCGTTTTTAATGATCATGCAATCAAATTTGCCATAAAAGTGTAGCGTAAATGCACACGCCCTCCGTATGCAGGTTCAATTCGAGGTTTGCCAAGAGACTCAATGCACAATGTGTGCCTAATCATTAATGGAAATGATTTTGAAATCGGTACTTATTATGTCAAATTTTAAATTCCTATGTTCACAATGTAATTTATAACTTATTGCTCCAATTATCTAATAATCGGGCAAAATACATATGTTACCGATTAATCGGTATCGGCACCGGACTGGCGCCCGATTACCGATTGTTCCGATTGTCCTAATAATCGGTCCGATTATGAATGTTGCCGATTAATCGGTACAGCTCTAGATGTCAGATGGCGTCATCTGTATTTCCTTTATGTTTTCAGTAAGTAAAATGCATGCTGTCTGACAAACTGAACGCGATGTACAAGTTATACTAATACACTTTACTCAATATTATTTTTCTATTACTGCATTGCTAATTTGCTATAGTAGTGAGAAATGAAAATATAACTTGAAAACCCGTACCCGTATCCGATACCCGTACCCGTAGCGCTGTACCCGTACCCGACCCGTACCCGTAAAATGTGTACCTACCTACCCTACCCGCGGGTACGGGTACGCGGGTACCCATAAAACCCGCGGGTACGGTATACCCGCACATCCCTAATGTGTATGTGTGTGTGATTGTATGACCATTAGCAACAATTCATGCTATGCGTGTAGTCTTGAAGATAGGTTTAGGCACGTCTGGACACGCCTAATCATACTAATTTTTAAAATCCATGTAGTTGTGTGAACCTGCCGTGCAAGTTGCATCGGTTATGGCTATAACATAAGATTCTTGCCTAACAAGATCATAACAAAATACCAGGCAGCTTACCCATAACTGTAAACATTTGAAAATGTTGATAAAACTTTTTAATTTTAAAATCGGCTGTTTCTCAAAAACCTTGCGTGAAAAAAAAACTAAATTATTGTGTAATCAGCATGAAAAATCTATCTGGCACACCAGAAATTGCGAAGAAAACAAAAACATTGTTAATAATAATAATAATAATAATAATAATAATAATAATAATAATAATAATAAGGTTTGGAGCGGTTCAGTAGTGTCTGCCCTGTGTGAGAACCACTATGTTTCACCCAGGGTTATTTCTAGGATTATAAATCTGGGGGTGTCGGCATATTTTGGGGGTCCATCCTTGCCGAAAAACCTGACAAACAAAATAAGGTCATCACAGGCCCTCAGATTTTGGGGGTGTTGGGGTGGGTTTCGGTCTCAAATTGGGGTGTTGGCGTGTTAGGGGGGAGGGTGTAAAAATATCCCTGTTCTCACCCATCCATTCATTCACTTTGTGGTCTTGATGTGTAATATCATCCGTTGCCCATCATTAGGCCGATAATAATAATAATAATAATAATAATAATAATAATAATAATAATAATAATAATAATAATAATAATAATAATAATAATAATGCAGTCACCTGTGACGGCTGCTTACCTTTGACTCTGACATCCTGTGTAAGAGTGATGCTGACGTGACCCTTTATTGTGTCACCGCTTGAGTAGCAAGAGTCCTCCTTGTCGAAATAAACGGCCATGTCTGATTTCTTCTTTCCATCTCTACCGACCAGACTCTGAACGTCGTTCCTGAATCCGGAAACAAAAGTCACAAAGTCAAAAAGAAATCTTCAAGAACTGTTTTGCGGGATATTTTTTCCTTACACCGAATTAAAAACGTAAACTCATTTTCTTCGTCGACCGTGCATGGGTAGGATATTCATCGTACCGGCGTAGCCAGTCAGAAATGGGGGCGGCGGGGGGATCTCGGTCCCTTCCCCGCCGCGGCTACACCAACATCCCACCGGCGTTGCGGTGGGAGTATCATAAAATTTTGGCCTCGATCCAAAGAACACGACATTTTATTTTCGTTATGCGGAATTCAGAAGAGTTGTTCGTGGCATCTGAATCTCACTAGACAATATTATAGAGCAATACAAATCCCCAAACTTTCTAGAGAAAGTTCGATTTCAAAGAGGTTGTGCACAAAATTTTCTACAATAATTCGTCGCGTCAAAGTCATTCCGGTTCTTCTATCCGAAGGCATGCAGGGCTCATATGGCGACGCTGATCTCCGTTTCAAATACCTTCAGCCAGGCGTACAGTGATATACATACGGACCAGTACATTGCGTATCGTATCTGTTTGAGGCAAGCAATTGTAAAGTGTCCAAGTAGTACTTACACGACATGCCACCCTAATCAGTTCCTTGCTATATTTATTTATTTATTTATTTATTTATTTATTTATTTATTTATTTATTTATTTATTTATTTATTTAATGCATTCGGTATAGGCCTATACGTACTTCATTCCCGGAGGTCTTAAAAGGAAAAATGTCCAGAGACAAAATTAATGTCTGTCGACTCTCGTCTGGTTCCTCGAGGTAGGCAACGGAAAAGTTCCCCGAAAAGATATTGTGTTGAGGAATATATATATATATATATATATATATATATATATATATATATATATTGGCCAAAGAAAGGAGAGGGCCATTGACGAGCACTTCTACACCGTGAGCTCCAACGGTCTTTATGGACTATGGAGTGTGATGATAATGATGATGATGATGATGATGATGATGATGATGATGATGATGATGATGATGATGATGATGATGATGATGATGATGATGATGATGATGATGATGATGATGATGATGATGATGATGATGATGATGATGATGATGATGATGATGATGATGATGATGATGATGATGATGATGATGATGATGATGATGATGATGATGATGATGATGATGATGATATATACATATATATTATATTTACATATGCAGTATATTATATATATTTATTTCACACTAACTACAGCAAAACACAAATAAAAAGCGCACAAATAGAAAGCAACACAACGCAAACAGAACTAGCAAAACAAAATGGGCAGACAATTTTGCACAGGCATATAACCTACATATTTAGCAGACTCAACATATATTCAATATCCCAATATCCCACTGTCAAAAACAGAATGATTGTACATATTGTCCAGAAACTGTGCATTTCGATTACTGATCATCAGATTAGCTGGATGAATTTTGTGAAAATAAAACTTACTTCGTATCTCAGCAACATTTGCCAAGAACGCTTGCGCATTATTATTATTATTGTTATTATTGTTGTTGTTGTTATTATTATTATTATTATTATTATTATTATTATTATTATTATTATCGAATTCGTCTAATTTACAACCCCATTGTTAGGTGTCCTAACAGACAGTAGGCTTACTTGTACGATATGCCACTGTAATCAGTCCAGATTATTATTATTATTATTATTTTCTATTATTATTATTATTATTACTATTTTATTTGTATTATTTTTTATCGTCATCATCATCATCGTCATAACCATAATCATCATCATAACCATCATCATTGTTATTATTATTATCTACAAAAATTAAATATATTCAAAAACGAAACGTAATCTTCTAAAAGGAGGCAGATGGGCTTGGGCTGGGGGGGGTAGGGGTAGGGGAGGGGAAATGGGGTAACCGTGCGTACCCTCGTAATGGTCGTTTCTTCGGCGTCTGTTGCAATGTCTTCTGCTCCTTCGAGACGCCGCCACAGATTTCGAGAATGTCAAACTCCGAATCCGTGCGACGATCGTTGCGACGGATTCTGTACGAAACGCCCGCCTGCCTTCCTGCCTTCGAAGGCGACGACGCAATCTCCCCTCTGAGGCCCCGACGGTGGTCTGCTGCCTGCTGAAGCCACATGCACTGGGCGTCCGCCGAGTAGATGGGCCTCTGGTCCGTCTTCTCTTCCTTCTTCTTCCAGTGCCGGCGACTCTTGTCTCTGATCTTCTGACTTCCCTCGCGAAGTCGTTCCTTGAAGCGGGGCAGGACGTTGGGCAGCCGCTGTTGCTTGCCCGTCGATTCGACCGGGTGGGGGGTGGTCTGGAGGGGCAGCAGGGTCGACCCGTACTCCGGGAAGGCCGTTCCGTCGATCCCGCAGCAGTCGTCGCGACAACCGTTAATCGAGAAAGACTTCGATTCCTTCAGAGGTAACAGTTCCACGTTGATGTCGGTTGAATCGGACATCATGGTTGGTATAGCGTTCCGTCTCTCTTTCTCTCTCTCTCTCTCTCTCTCTCCGTTTTTCTGTCTCTGTCTCTCTGTCCTACACTTCTTCTGGATCGGTCAATCTTTCCACTTGACATCTTCTTGCAGAACAACGCTAGCACGACTACTTCTTCAAACACCGACACGAAATCAAGACGATACGATATCTCCCTTAGGATCAGAGGACGCGAGCTTATAATGTACAAAGGTCACTGAACGAAAATCTCTCCTCTTCCCTCCTTCTCTCTCTGTCTCTCCCCTCTCTCTCTCTCTCTCTCTCTCTCTCTTTCTCTCTCGTTAACAGGATTAATTTCACTAAGCACACGAGAGAAAGACGTCGTTTTTATGGCCTCGTTGGCTCCTCTGAATCGTCGCAGACAACACCCGTCCGTTGAAACACCCTTGTGGCCAAAACTCAAGTGCGAAAATCCCGAGTCTTTTGCTATTCGCCGCGTCTCTTGCTCTTCGCCGTCTGCCCAGTGCATTCGACGGCGAAATGCAAAGACTGCTTTGCATCAGGCATATATATATATATATATATATATATATATATATATATATATATATATATATATATATATATATAGGCCTATATAAGCAAAAACACAGAAATACGCACAGTGTATAGGCCTCTCGTTTCCAGGACGATAGACATGCATATATATATATATATATATATATATATATATATATATATATATATATACAGTAAGACTTATGTATACTTATGTATGCGTGGGCCTGTATACGATGCCTCAGCCTTTGAGCCGACGAAGGATATATGAAGAGAGAAACTGACAGATGAAAAAGCTGGAAGTTGAGTGGGACAACTGCAGAAGCAAGCACAACAATAACAGCATCAGCAGCAGCAGAAGCAGCTGCAGCAGCTGCAGCAGCAGCAGCTGCAGCAGTCCGGTCGAAGTGAAGTGAACGGAAAGAATCACTGTGCCACCTGAATAATATAATCTACTGATTCCGAAAGCTCTGGACGCAAACTAGGATACGATACAGATACATGTAAGCATTCGCGAATTCATCGAATGTTTGAAAGAGATAGAGGACCCCCGTACCATGGAACGTCGAGCGCTATCTCTGTCCGATATACGCAGAAGAATTTTTTCCCCGTGACCGTGTGCGCGGTGCATGCATTTTGTCACTTCTGGCAGTTCGCAGACTTTGGACGCGGGGGATTGTCGGCAATGCACGCACGCATTCGTGTCATGCCTTGCCACAAGTGACGCGTGTTGACCGTACACGAGATTGCTGGCGTCGTGCGTGCGTGCGTGCGTGCCCCCGGCGTTTTCTCTCGCTCGGTGAATGGCGTAGATCTGTTTTTTTCTTGCCCACGGCGTGCCTTATTTAGGCGCTTATCTTTCGCCCGCGGCGTATTCGAATCCACCACCACCACCACCACCACCACGGACTCCTACATAACTGGAAAAGGAGCGCGGTGCATGATGGTAAAGAGGTGGAAACCCATAGGCCAGGCTGCTGCATCCTTCCTGACTATACGGACATCCACCGCCGAAGCCCGGATACCGCCTCCGAGTGCAATTAGCGCACAGCCTGGAGGATTCCACCTGAGGTTGTACTGTACGAACGCACCAGAACAGAAAGCAGGTCTATTGGTGTTCTTACAGTATACAGTAGGCTGCTGGAGGCGCGTACGTTCGCATGGCTGCATGTTCAAGCATCGTGGCCTTCTTCTTCTTCTTCTTGGCATATGTTTGTTTGAGGTTTCTGATTCATTCAGAGTGTTTTCCAATCGATAATTAATTACTCACGAGTGACAGAGTGTAAGACTCATGCGATGATCAATGGCTCAATAAGAGTTCAGTAATAATTCCAAGAAGTCAGTTGACTCCAGGGATGATGGATAAGTAGCGCTGGAAAAGTCACGTGAACAAACTGGGCCAGCGAAAATTGCAGGCACGCCTTCATCATCATCATCATTGCCATCACCACCAACACCACCACCATCATCACCAATTCAGTCACCATTATCATCATAATCATCATCGCCTTCACCACTATCAACACTACCTGCACATTATCATCAGCATCACCATCATCACAGTCATCATCACCACCATCATCATCATCACCATTATTATAATCGTAATCGTCGTCGTCGTCATCATCATCATAATTATCATCTGACCCTATAGGAAGGTCAGGGCGAGCAATTTGGCCCGGGCGAGGGCCCGGGTCTCTGCTTAAAAAGTGCCTCAAAATAATGAGCCAATAAAAAATTATCATTATTTTGGAAATTGAGCTTTATGGTCCGGATCTTTTCTAACATCTGAAAGGGCATCATCATCATCATCATCATCATCATCATCATCATCATCATCATCATCATCATCATCTTCTTCTTCTTCTTCTTCTTCTTATCGTCATCATCGTCATCGTCATCGAAGTCTGATGATAAGTGTCATCACCATCATCATCATCATAAACTTTCTGATTCGCCTTCTGTATCCCCCCTCTCGCCCTCTTCTCTGTCCTCTCTCGCCCTCTTGCTTCGATCTCAAGAGGACTAACTGTCCCTCGAATGCGCGATTCGAACACTCAATTCACAGATCTTCCGTCGACTTCTTAACGCCTCTGAGTCATCCCAGACACTGCCCGACAGATGGCGTGAAAAAAACGAGCGCATGATAAGTGGCTGACATCGGTCGTGGCGTATCAAGGCCTGAACGCCAGATGGGCAAATGCACCCTCGTATAGGAAGAACTGCATGGACAAAGCATGGTCAACAAATCACCCAGTGCCCCATCTCCCCGCCAAATTTCTGGATCCGTCCCTGATATATATATATATATATACAGTAGAACTTCGTTATAACGTACTTAGCGAGCCTGTAAATCCAGTACGTTACATCCGAGGTACGTTACATCGACACACGCGCACACACACACACACACACACATATATATATATATATGCCTCTCTCTTTCTTGACTCAGATGCCGTATATATCCGGTCATTCTGTGGATTACTGAGCGTGGCTACCGTGAACAACCTTTCATCGGTAAACCAAATGAAGACAGTTTAGGTGCCTTACCTGAAAATTTCCACTATTTTACCGCCTACTGTATTTTAGCTTTACTAGGTAAGGCCACTGCACGTTGAGGCGTATTAAATAATATATGCTCGGTCTTGTCTCGCATTCATTTCTGAGTAAAATAACGAAAAATTGTGAAGATCGGTTCTCATTTGACAAAGTTGTGAACAAATATACAGTGGCATTAGTTTTTATTGGATCACGCTGTATGTATGTATGTATGTATGTATGTATGTATGTATGAATGTATGTATGTATGAATGTATGTATGTATGTATGTATGGTATATGTATATATATTATATATATAATTTATATATATATATATATCAAGCGAAAACTTATTTGTTTGAACGTAACCAAAGCTTAGATGATCAGGAAATAAATCGCTGCTCGGCGGAAATCAAGACGTAACCGTCAAGGGGGCGATGTTAGCATACTTGCATCGGATTGCGTCGAGTATCTTACTCACCGGATACTGGCTTCGGCGAATGTTCCACGGCGTGATTCCCGTCTGCCCTTCCTTTCCAGGTACTGAGTCACCGGTCCGGAACGCCTCATGTCATACGCCCCTCTCAACCGACGGAGACTTTGACTCTGATGCGGAAGAAAGAGGAGATGGCAAAAACGTTAGCAGCAAAGGAGCGGCGATTAAAGAAAATCAGTGGCGGCTCCAGGATTTGGCAAGTGGGGGGGCGTTGGGGTGGCAACTTCTAATCATGGGGGCCAACCATTTGTTGTTTAATGTATGGAGCATTAAGTATAGGGTCCCAACTGGGGGGCCACTGGGGGGGCAGGCACTCAATAGGGGGCACGGGCCTCCCTGCCCCCCGGTGGAGCCGCCACTGAAGAAAATAGAAATAAATACTAACTAACTGATTGATTGACTATAGATAACTAACCACAAACTGCTATAGCACCACTTTAGTAATGCACCTGCCACCAGTCGATAGTCGCTATGATTGTGAGGTAGAATCGTAGCCACTCCTCCCGGTGTTTTATCCAGTCTTGTTAGGGGAGATCCCCCAAAAAAACACACACAAATTTTCCCTCAAATCCCATCACTGACACAAATTTTGCATTTAACTGTGTCTCTTCCCCTCCAGATAAAAATCATTTTCCTCCAAAGACCTGGAGTCTGGATAAAAACACCGCCTCTTCCATCCCACCCCTCCCCGTTTACGATATTTTCTGATCTCCTTCCCCCTCTCCCGTACGGGTCATGTGACCGTGACGTTTGTCAGTTTCGCAAGAAGTGTCGTTGAGATAGAGCAGCAGATATCTGCTATCTGAGATTAAATAGCCTACCTCTATGAGGTTATCGGAGAGCTCGGAGAGCAGTGGTGAGTAAGTAAGGTAAATTTCGTGAATTTATATAACACTTCCGACAGTAGTATGCCTGTCTGTCTTGCCTATATGTCAGCCTGTCTGCATTATTATTATTATTATTATTATTATTATTATTATTATTATTATTATTATTATTATTATTATTATTAATTATTATTATTATTAACTAGACAATTTATATAACGCAATAAGCATGGCAAAAAAGCATGGCTTGTATGTAGGCTATGTATGTCTGTCTGCATGTATGTATGCCTGTCTGTCTGCATGTATATTTGTATGCATGCCGGTCTGTCAGCATGTCCTTATCTGTGTGTTGTGCACAGTGGCGCATACCAGTGTCGGAGGGCGGGGGGAAGGGGTTCGGAAGAAGCGAAAGTGGAAGTTGTCTTCCACGTTGACTGTGCTGCTGGACGCCGATGTCTGCGTGCATGCCACTCCACCCGTAGGCCTACGTCTCTAAGTGCGTGTGCTTGTCAGCCTCTGTCTTTTCCAGGTCCTGTTTGCACATGCTCTCTCATGCCTTGATTATATATAATGAATGGTTATACAACCGATTCGGACTATCGTTTTGCCGGCTAGCGATCCGTCTAGTGCCTGCAATTCCGACTGAACCGATTGACTCCTACTACAGTCAGAGAGAGAGAGAGAGAGAGAGAGAGAGAGAGAGAGAGAGAGAGAGAGAGAGAGAGAGACTACCTTCCTTCTCGACCAGGCTGGGAATGTTCGACCCCTTGCTGCAGACTACGCGTCGCCGACTGTATAACTGCGCGCGCTCTTTGCATGATGTTCGGTATTTTGACGTTCCGACGAAGACTTTGGTCTATAGACCATCCAAACGATGCGTTCAAAGCACGCATCTATATGTTACAAAACGCAAGTAGCCCCCCCCCCCTACGCATCCGACATCTGTTTACAATTCACGCCTTCCGCTATACATGCATCATGTTATAGGCCTCGGCTACAACACGAGTGGGATCCGTGACATGGAAGCGTCGGGGTTCGAAGATAAGCGGGAAGTTTTTTCGGGATTACGACTTATTGCTCTGTCGGCGTCGAAGGAAGAGCAACGGGGGTGGGGGGGAGGGGGCGAGGAGAACTGCTACGCCGTCGTCCGTTCTCAATATAGGCTCTATGCCACCTCGCCGCAACACTCGTAAATCAAATTCCACGCTTCGTATGAAATCACGA
>CM030832.1:44665911-44703411 GCA_018105865.1 Metaphire vulgaris | reverse complement strand
CAAATTCATTACAGATTTTTTGTTTTAATTAAAAACCCATCTTTTTGACCTGGCCTATCCACCATAGACTGTCATCTGTTTGTCTGGCCGGATACCTTGGATTTGACCTGGATCTTTAATTATTTGAATTTGGTGTGCCATCGGTTGATGCTCCTGTACATTATGAAGTGGCGCTATAGAAGTGTAAGATTAGATTAGATTATTATATAGATTAGATTTACATGGAGTGTCTTGAGACGGAGTGGCTCGGTTCATTGTAATGAAGAGTTTCGTGAATAATAATAATAATAATAATAATAATAATAATAATAATAATAATAATAATAATAATAATAATAATAATAATAATAATAATAACAGTGATGGGCACTAGCTAATTTTTTTAAGTTAAACTTTAACTAAACTTTTTTTGCAATCAAGCAGTTTAACTTTTTAAGTAACTAACTTTTCACTGTAGTAGTTTAACTTTAACTGATAACTAATTAAAAGCAGTTTAACTTATAACTTTAACTTTTTAACTTTGACATGAGCTACTGAGCTAGTAAAACTACGCTACAAGCTGCAACGAACATGATTTACAATTATAATTTTATATAGCACAATTTTAACAATAAATATAATAATAACGGTAATAATAATAATAATAATAATAATAATAATAATTCATAATTGAAACAGGTAATTAAATTATGCGGTTGACATGAAAAGTAGAGCCTACGCGTGACTTAGCCTGTGCTGAAAGTGGCATAGAATTTGAATAACTCAAGTTTAACTATTAGCCAGTTAACTAAAAAAATTTCAGTTTAACTAATGCCTTAACTAAACTTTTACCCAACCAGTTTAACTTTTGATGCAACTAAAAAAAGTAGTTTAACTAAAAGTTAACTAATTTTTAGTTAACTTTTGCCCATCACTGAATAATAATAATAATAATAATAATAATAATAATAATAATAATAATAATAATAATAATAATAATGTGATTTAGGCCTAGAGTGGCTTAGGAGGCTAAGTAGGCCTAAGCCTGTGTGAAAAGCATTGTAGTAACTCTCCGATTCAGGAATCAGTTTCTGATATTGTACCCTCTCTTCGATATCAAACCATTGGAAACTATTGCGAACCTGAATCGTGTTATCTCTTTCTGGAAACTGGAATCCACGAGATAAAGAAAAAGATCGTCGAAAATATTGAATCCGAATACTTATTGAGAGAGAAAACCCCGGCAGACTTACAGTTAAAATAACGATTGTAGAAACTTACCTTTGGGTAGGAAAAAATTTCTGAAGTGGACGGAAATCTAACGTCAACCAGATGCGCCCTAGAATAATTATGCCCTCATACTTTAAGCGCAGAAGGTATTGCAGTGCATTTGCCCATATTTACTGCTGAAAACCGCTAAATAATAACCAACAAGTATCCGTATCCATGGACATATATATGGTCAGAAATTTTACTATTGACTGCTCATGCAAACGTGCGGACTCTATTGTATAGCCACTTCAACGCTCGCGTACGCGCTCCATTCTTATAAGCCGCGGCACTAAATCGCGCAAAATCAGCATCCATGGTCCGGGTGAAGACGCACACGCAACCTCCATTCTCTGCGTGCGTCGGATACTTTTATCGGGAGATAATATGTAGCCACCTCTGTTTAGTCTGTACTCCGCACAATGCGTTTGAAACCGAAGAGTACAGTGTCGGTCTCGATATGAATTTACACAATAGATCGCATCTATCGCTTTAATATTATACATATATAGTCCGTGTCTGTTTGGTTTTCAGATACGATCTTGCCGAATGTTGGACGGCAGTGAAACATACTCTCTCAGAACTATTTCAGTATCGACCGACACATAGCGATTTCCTGGACGCGACGAAAAAAATAGAGACGTCCCAAGTTTTATCCGATAGCAGGTTGCCCCCCGTGATCCGTTGCGAAACACGAAACGTAAATCAGAGCAAAATTAAAGAAATCACGCAGCGCGGATATTATATGAAAAGGTCTCCTCACTGAGAAATTAATTGCAGACACTTTCGATACATTGTATACCCCCACCCCATCTCCGCCCCCATCCCAGTCTGAATGTTTATGTAGGCAGTGATCGAAGTTAGTGCTCACTTTTTATTACCGTAATGCACACCAAAACAAAATACCGATTCTCGCAATTTTTGATTTTCTGTCATTAATCAATCAATCAATCAATCCTGACACTTCTTTAGCTTCATTAGGCATATAATAATGCATCTACATCGGTCCATGTGGTCGTTTCGGAGAATCGCATCAGTTGGAGTGCGTGGTTGAAAAATCTAAAGGTCACCTTGTAGGATTAGGTGCGTAGCTCTGGCTAAGGATGGTATATAGCCTATAGTAATAAAGGGATGTTTTTTCAAAGTTGAAACCCCCGAGAGTTTAGAGACACAGCTTGGCGAACTGGTGTCGGCAGAGAATCCCAGAGTCTATTCTTGTATGGCATTTATTCAATAATGATAAACTAATTGCTAATCTTCTTTTATACCGGGAAGGACTGTCGAAGTCAAGTTTATCGAGCAATTATATGTAATTAATTACAACATTTAATTTAATTAAATTTTATATTTATTTACATTTATTCATTACAACATAAATTTTTAATTTAATTAAAACATTAATTAAATGTCACATTTGCGAATGGAAAATACATTAGGCCTATTATGTCTGGCGCTATGTTATATCTGGGTATCTTTTTCACCCCCAAACACTTTTAATACGCAATTGAATTTTCGCCTATGGGAGGCTCTGAAACAGCGGGCATTAATTTATCTCCATCGCAGACCTATTTGATCGTGCATCTTAATTGTCGTGTTTGTCTAAAGCAATGGTTCTTAACTAAAGAATAATCCTGAAATAAAGTCTGTTTAAAGACTTGCTACAATTTACCCTGTACACCATAAAGATACTGTAGAAATGTTTGCACTGAATTAGTTATCCTAAAGAAAAATCCCACTTTATAGCATGGCACAATCTGTGACAGATGTTTGTTGCAGTTTATAATTATTATTGTCAGTTTATAATAATTATGTTCGATATATTTCACACGTTTGTCCTGCGATAAGGCACGCTGGTAGGGGATACTTCGTTTTCTTATACTTGTTTAAGGGGTACGTAATCGTAAAAAGGTTAGGAACCACTGGTCTAAAGCTAGTTATGACCACAGGAGCTTCTAAATGGGGGCTAAAACCTCCAACCAGGGACGACACCTCTTAAATTCAGCGTTTCGCCTGAATCCGTATAAATTTTTGGACTGGCACTTCGGGGCCCAGGCAGATCCAGTCTATATGTAGCTTCACCAGCGTGATTATTTTATAGATTTAAAATGCGATTTTTTTGCATGTACAGTAGGTCGGAGATTATGTTTAGCGACGGAAAGAAGAGAGTAAGCAGTACAGTATGTATCATGGTAGGCAAAATGCACGGCTTTTATGGAGGATAGAATGTTGTGCGTGCTTTGATGGTCTTGCCCATCCGTGTTGTTCTCACGCCACGGAACTCAGCTGTAGGTCAAAGGAAAAATTTCAACACATGAATGAGGAAGTTCGAAACCGAGCAAGACGCAGGGAATACCGCTGAAAAGCGTTGCAAACATGCAGGGCAATACGCACAAAACTAGGCTACATGAAACAGTTCAAACAGACAGCCTACTCTCTCTCTCCCTCTCTTTCTCCGCCTATCTCTCTCTCTCTCTCTCTCTCTCTCTCTCTCTCTCTCTATGTCTTTCTCGTTCTCTCTTCTTCTGTCTCTCTGTCTCTGTCTCTGTTTATTCTCTGTCCCTCCTCCTCTTTCTCCCTCTATTTCTCCCTCTCTCTCTCTCTCTCTCTCCATCTCTTTCTCACTCTTTCTTTCTCTTTTTCTCCCTCTCTCCTTCTCTTACCTCTCCCTCTATCTCCCTCTTTCTCTTCCTTCTTCCTTTCTCTTCTGCACCTAAACGTAAACACAAACGCATTACTGTTTCTGTGATCTACAACCGTATTCGCTCGTCCGTCCGTCCGTACGTCCGGATTGCGCTAAAAACCGGACCAAAGAGCGAGGCAGCTAAAACGCCGCGCATCGCTAGTTTTCTATTGTGCAACTTAAGATCACGAAACTGTTTATCGGTTTCTTCAAATGGTCCGCGAGCTTCCCCACTTGGGGCTCGTACAGCGGGGATCGGCGCATCTCAAGCGCCGATTCCTTCGGTACTGACGAGATATCAAAACACTTGAAAACGTTCTGTCGCTGAGAGCGGCAAAGACCAAATGCAGACGGTACTCTGTGATTTGTCGTACCAGAAGGCAACCCATTTCGAGGAGAACGGGTCACCCATCCGAATTAAATCATTAGGTTCTATAGGCTACAGTGGCATAGCCAGAATTCCGGGATAGGGGGCATAGCGATAACTTTCAAGGAAAAGAAACTCTTGACGTCGTTGACGAGCAACAAACATCGTTCTGTAGGAACGCTTTTAACTCTCCTGCATTGTCCTCATTCTCATATTCCACCCACCCACCCAGTGGCGATTCCAATAATTCTTGGTGGGGAATGCAAGACATTTTTAGGAAGTTGGTAGGGGATGTAATGAATTTCTAGGAAGTTGATGGTGTGATGAAATGAAATCCAGAAAAAGGTCGACAAGCAAAAAAGGTCATTAACAGTGTTTTGCCCAGCAATTGTAAATAAATCTTGCCGAAAAAGGCTAAAAGCAAAGAAGGTTATATATATCAGCTCTGTTTTGCACACAAATACCCGGCCAACATGTAGCGGCGTAGCGGCCCGGATCGGTAATCCCCACTGAAACCCTGACAGGCAAAAAAGTTTGGTGGGGGATGCATCCCCAGTCATCCCCAACGTGAAATCGCCCTTGCACCCACCCTCTCCAAAACTACTCAAAGGTTCTGCACGGATCCCACGGTCGATCACGATTCCAAAATTAGAAACAGATGCGTTTTATGCCTTGCTCTGAGTTTTGATGATGCAGTCAGTTGGTCCTACCAGTGGCGTAGCCAAGGGCCCGGTAGGAGGTTCAACCCCCCTTGTTTGGCCGACCAAGAATGCATTTTATCGCGTATTATTAGGCCGAGGGCCTATATGCTGAGTGTGCTCTAATAGCTACAGACATAAAGTATCATTGTATTGAATTAGTTGTAAATTTCTCTGTACAGTGTACAGATTATATAGCTTTTGATTATATATATATATATATATATATATATATATATATATATATATATATATATCAGTATATAAGCATGGCGGTTCCACCATGTTGATGACTGGGGATGCATCTCCCACCGATGTTTTTTTGCTTGTCGACATAATTTTTATTTTTCGTAAGCTTTTAAAATTTTTACCAACCGAGGATGCGCATGACCTTTTTTGCGTTTTTGGTTGTCAACCTATTATCCGGTAACTTCGGTAAGTTTATAAAAAAAATCTACTGAAAATACAGCGGACGACGTGTTTTAAACTGTTTTTGATTGTCAGCCTTTTCCGGCAAGGTTTATTAACATTTAGTGGGCAAAAACACTAAGAATTACCTTTTCTCTCATTTCTTTTTTCCTTAACTTTGCATCCCCCAACTTCCTATAATTTTTTTCAATCCCCCCACCAACAATTCCTGGAACCGCCACTGTATAAAAGCATGTTTAGCGCATTTGCTGCACTGCGAATTTTCGCTTATAAATGTTCGTAATAATAATAATAATAATAATAATAATAATAATAATAATAATAATAATAATAATAATAATATTGTTTCAGGTCATCGCCAATTTTCCACACTTGATCTGCAGAGGGGCCCGGAATTTCTCTCGGCGGGCCAGTCCTCTTTCTCAGTGGTCGTTCGTAACCCCCTTCAGAAAATCCTGGCTACGCCACTACAGAACCTACTGTCCTACAGAACAAGGAGTGAATTGCAGTGGCGTTGCCAGAATTTCAGACTATAGGGGGCACCATCACCGAAGCAGGTGGGCATGATGGGGATTTGGTGGAGCATCGTGGTCTCCCCCTTCCCCCAACCGTGGCCCAACGGGGTCTTCGACCGCAAGAAAATTATTGTAATCTTGGGAATCAATTCTTGGCATATCGATTCTGCTCCAACCATACTACCTGCGTCATCTCCATCCCGAAAAATGTATCGACGAGCATTTTTAATATTTCAGAAAATGGCGATAGTAAACAAAGGTACCGATGCTTCTACTAAATTCACTGGGATAGGCTAATTTTATTGCATTAGTCACTGTAAATTTAATAATAGAATGCAAAATTAAATCAAATGTCCTTCAAAGAAACAATTTCTTTGTCCAATTTTATCTCATCTAATGTCTAGAAGTGGCTCACTTTATAAAACCACCATTATGCCTACATGAAGATCAGAGGATCATTAACCAAAGCCTTGTATTGTGGCTTCCTTAAACATTGAAAATTCACTGTTAAAAGTTATAATAACCTAGCAACAGTGGGGTGCTGGCTACAAAATGGGCCCCATGGGCCATAATTGTCAGATGGAAAAGAATACTTTCCGGGACCCTGGACAAGGGGACTCGCGGTATCCATGAAAATTGTCAACCTCAATATTAGGTGCTGTACAAATACTAAGAAAATTACTAAAATTTACAGCGTCCATTAATTATGTCAACAATTTTGGTTAATCTTTGTGGGCACCGGGTCAGTTACGATAATTATGTCAAAAATATTTCAATGACAGGTCCCAACAAGATTAAAAACCATTTTTGTTGATCGTGTCAAAAAATTTTGGTGATCTTTTTTGCCATCTGGTCGGTAAAAAGTGACCCAGGGCCACCGCCCCTGTCACCCTCTGCACGCCTAATATTGTTGACGTAATTAATGGACAGCCCCTAAGACGATAGTGAAAGTATGCCTATCTCATTCTGAGTCAGTCCACAGGTCAAATATCGGACTTTGTCTGGTCAAGCTGAATAACTGTAACATGTTAACCTGCGGATCAAGTCTATTTATGAACATAAAATCATAGAACACGTTTAACGAATCAACTGTCGCCACACTTTAATCACAATCATCCATGTTATGATCTTGATCCAAAAGTAAATGATCGTGTACTTTAACTTTTCAAAAAGACGTGACCAAAAGTTCATGTGTCCTACATCTGGCAAGCTACCCCCCCTTACCCTCCCGTGCTGTCCAAACAGAATTACGGAAATTACGTGTACAAATGCTTGTGACAATATCCATGAAAGATGACAATCTATTGATAGAACCATTAATATATATATATCACTGACGCATAGGACAGTCAAACCCATGATTACATGATCAAATTACAAGAACTGTCTACCTTTATATTACAAAATACTGCACTAGGGCTTACTGTATTCAAGCGGCCTTATGCTACTATATCAGTGATACTCATCATGCACAGATGATGCGTGTGAACAATCAGTGAGAATGCATGCCCTTGCCCTAAAGCAATGCAAGAGGTAAAGCAATTTATTCACAACAAGTCACAAAGTAAAGCCGACCGTCGTTGGCGAAAATGCATGGCACAAACAAAAGCTGAATGCGCAGTCGCAAATATGCAACAAAACACAAGGAATGTAGACCAAGAGACGAACTTCTGTGCTTGACTCGAGAAAATACTACTACAGAAACACTACTTAGCGGACCTCGTAGATTTCGGATGAAGCTAGAAGACTAGAACAGAAATAGCTTTACACAGAGAACGCATCACAAAACCCAGCGATCAATAGTAGTAGTTACTGAGGCAACAATATGGCTATCGAGGTCGCTCAGAATACTATGCCGGGCAGTACAGGTTCCATTCAACAAGTCAACATCCTGGCAACAGTGACATACTGGGCTACAAAATTATTGTGCCCTGAAAATTGATGGCCTCAAATACCCCTATCAGTTACCGTACTTTTCAATCAAGTTGATTAATAATTAAGCTGTGGTTCAGGTTTAATACAATATATTCGACAGACAAACTACGGTATTACTAAACACTAATATTAGTGATGTTTAGGAGCCCTTCAAGTTTAGTTACCCTCAATAAAACTTGGAATATAATATATTTTGTCATGCAACTATAATTTCACCATGCCTCTGCTTGGCAATAGTTCTCTGTGCTAATCATCCAGGATTCCAGAATAGAAGGACACTTTGACATTTTCGGATTTTTTGGAAAAGTCTTGATGAGCGAAAAAAGGTCGTCTCCACCAGGTCTTTCAAATCTGGTGCATTCCCATCGACCTGCAACAACCCCCATGTCCCCCACCACTGCTCACCGGTTTTGAACAAATATCAAGACCGGTCCTGGCCCAAAAGGGGGTCGGGGCCCCAGTCAGGGTCCGAATAGGGGCCGGGGCCCCCATGGTTACGCCAATGCTAATCATAAATAAATAACACTGATACCAGCCAGGGCTGCTGAGAGGGAGCAGGGGGTAAATGCACAGGGGCCCAGTGATCTGTAAGGGGCCCAGCGGGTTAGGTTAAGGTTAGATGGGGGCTCGTCGAAGGCATTGCTTGCTGACGCTGACAAGCAAAAAAAGGTTGTCACTAGATTTGTAAACTTTCCAGGGGAACCACGGGTACTCTGCACAGGGGCCCAGAATTTCTCTCGGCGGCCCTGATACCAGCGTGTGTTGCGTACCGCCAAACCTAAACTCCACAACCACGAGCTCAACGCACTAATTTGACAAAGCAATGGACAAAAATCTCAACATCGACACCATTTATGTCAAACAATTAGGTTAAAAATAAATCAGCAATAAAATTATGAAATGACATTAAAACTTCGGTTTTCACCGTTAACTTTGATATTAGCTACTAACATCCTTCAACTCACAGGTTGGTGACTTAACCAGAAATAAATGGTGCTCAATCCTCCACAGGGGTCACCCATCCACATACTACTCGATGCGATTACAGCTCATCATAGTAGGTCTATAATTACTTTGATCTTCAATCGTAAGGGCCCATCCGTATATTACCAATACCCATCACTGCATATGCAATATATGGATGGACCCTAAAGACAAAATCTACTGAAAATTTGACATCATCAAACTGCCAAGCAAATACTATTTTGTCAATATGCAATTTATTGCAATAAGTTGTTGTTATTGCACAATCCTTGATACATGACAGCTAATAACAGAACAACAAAAGCAGTGTATGTAAAGTAATTTTCACAGCTTTACTCCTCAAATAAACTGTCTAAAATGCTCACGTCACAATTTAATGAGTTTAACACACAAACACACAAAAGCTCACTAATACAGTTAAAAATAAAGAACCAACTGAGTATATCTTAAGGTTTTTAGATGAAGAGCATTCTCTATAATACAGTAGAACTTTGTCAAACCGGACTCGTTTATAACGTATATTCAGTTATGACATACTGCAGTGTACGGTCCTGTGTGATGTGCTACCAAATGGATGGTATTGGATATAATGCATCTAGGATATAATGTACTCAAGTTTATAGACTTGCTAAGTACATTATAACGAAGTTCTACTGTACATCTTTTCTTCTTGCAGAATCATTACATCAACACTCAGGTCTTTTCTAAATTTCTTCACATAGCTAATCTTAAATTCGCTACCATAAGATTCTTAGAATCAATCTACGATTAATAGACATTATTCTGACCAGTTCAAAACAAACAAATTTAAACATGAAACAGTAATTTCGGAAATTCTTTCCATAAAATTAAACCAGAATACAGCTTTCTTCCCAACTCTAACCTTTTGACAAATCTTTCCAATTCATGACGAGTTGCAAGTGCAACTAAATGGTCAATTAATTAATTCCCACAATTATCAATAAGAAACTGGTTCAGACCACCATAAACAAGCTTAAAATTACTTTTTAGAAATTCAGTTTCAAACCAAAATCACAGAGCGACAATAAATCCTAAATTTCAAAACCGATATCACACTATACAAGCATCTAGTTAACTTCGAATAATTTGAGAATCTTTGGAAACTGATGGCACAGAGTCCGACACTCTGGCACGAACTCTTTATATTGTGCAGATAATACGTTAGCGTACAGTGACATATGCGTCTTCGTCGTTCAGAGCTTCAGACGAAAGCGAATGACAGCATTAAACAACACGTCTGTCATGATAAGATCGCTTTGCTATGGCGAGGATTCGACGTTATGCCGTCGAGACTCTGAGAGCGACAAAGCCGCGTTTCCTTCAGTTTTCCTTCACAAAGATTGGACATGGCCTGAAAACACGACAAAATTTCTCAATGACTAGTCTGCCAGTGCATCATACAGTCACTTTGGTTTCACTGTAGTCCATGGCTGCATTTCAGTAACTAAATAATTAACATAAATCTCTGTCTGTCTGCCTGTCTATCTCTGTCCATCTCTCTCTCCCTACCCTCTCTCCCTTCTTCTCTCTCCCTTCTTCTCTCTCCCTTCCTTTCTCTCTCTGTCTGTCTCTCTCTGTCTGTCTGTCTGTTTCTCTCTGTCTCTCCTGTCTCTCTCTCTCTCTGCCTCTCTCTGTCTGTCTCTTTTCTCTCTTTGTCTCTGTCTGTCTGTCTGTCACTCTCTCTGCTTCTGCAGTTATTACCTAACAAATTAAAAATTCAATGTCAAATGAGTAGTGTCGTATTTTTGGATCATGATGTACCTCAAGCTTAAAGGCCCGATCTTTGCAGAGGGGTTCAAAAGGGAAGGAGAGGTCGTGAGCATAGGCGAGCGCCCGTAGGTCGAAATAGTACTTGGCGTAGACACTCGAGGAAACGTTGATGTTGAACTGAAGTAGTTCCAAGAACTGTCTTTCCAACTCATTTCTAAAACCAAATCAGCCATTCTGTAATCAAATCCATGCACAACAAATAACTTCTTAAACTTTACTAATCATTGTCTCAATATATATATATATCAGTAATATTTCATATCAAAAATTGAAGCATCATGCATCAAATGCTCTGCTAATAAACCAATCAACATCAACCAACTCACTAATAGATAACACAAACCCAATGGCGTAAACATTGGGGGAGGATAGAATCGTCTATAATGTCAAGTCAGATCCCCCTTTTCATCTCCCAAAAAGTCTTGACGAGCAAAAAATGTCATCCTTATATTTTCCCTGTCCAAATGCCCTGACAAGCAAAAAAGGTCATCCGAAATGAGTCAATGTGGTCGGTTTTAATCCTGGCAACAACATCATGAGGTGAGGATATCAATTTTTTTACCATAGGCACAAAAAATTTGGGGGATAATTGATACTCTGTCCCCTCCTACTAATTACTGGGTGGGACACTCCCCCAACCGTCCCCCTGCCAATGTTTTATGCCCTTGCACAGACCAGTATCTTATCTAAAGTTGCAAATTTTATAACAGAAAACTCCTTTCAAACATTCAAATATTTATTTTCATCCAATGGCTTCAGGCCTTGTTGTCAGGTATTTCAGAAATAAAAGTTTTCCTTCGTAGTGCAATGCCCTGTAACGTGTCAGCTTGAAAAACTACACAGTTGGGGATGGAGAAGTATGCATTGGGAACATCCATCAATGCTGGATGAAGCCTCATATTCGGTTACCAGTAGCCATAAGGCTTCAAATTAACAAGACACTCGAATTATCAGAATCTTTGGTCCTTCTGCCTTGATGAATAGACATCTAATCAACAAAGGCAACCTAAACATCCGGGGATTTAGTTCTACATTCACATCATCTCAGGCATAGAATCTGTGCTCTGCCAACTAGATGCTAAACAGCAATAGGAATTTTCCATAAAAACCCCATTTAGTAGTACATCTCAGAAAACCCCACTCAGATCTCCACATTATCCCTCAATTACTATTTGAAAACTTAAATCAAATTCTTGCAATTTAAGATTGACTCGCGAAAGAGAATGGTTGGTTCATTCAATCGTCATTATCTCTGATACAAAATACAAGGCTCTGCATGTATTCACATGTTTTCGACGGTTATATCTTTGAGGATCTGACAGTAGTCGACTGTCCAGACGGCCTGATCGTCCCACACTTTAGACGCGAGCAAGATGGCTCCAAGAACGGCTCGTTTCCAGTTGTACGGCACTAACTCCATGTCGCTGTACGTCAACAGCCTTTCCAGATAGACCTATCGAGCAACAGAGAAGACGTAGCAAAAAATTAATTCACAACAAAACAAGACGCAAGATGTAATAATGCCTTGCTACATTACATTATATGATTCATTTGATTCTTAGGAAGCAGAAATATAGATACAAGCCAATCAAAATCCAAATGCCTGTAGCACTAATGCATAATTTATATAGCAACTTTCCTTAAAATACTAAGAATACTAAGAGGTAAATAACTTATCATAGCAATGATGTCACCGTTTAACTCATTATTTTTAAAAGATTCTTGAGATTAATCTACTTCTTTCGTATTACAAATTTTTAAAAACACAATTTTTTATTTAAGAACGAAAGAAAAGAAGATCATAAAGCTAAAGAAGTCTTCTATAATGCAGACATAATGCCATCATTGAGAAGCTATTGACAGAATAAATAAGTAACAATTACCAAAGTAACAATTGCACATTCTGCGGTAAGCTGGGCCGAGTGAAAAAGACTACGAATGAAGCGGTAAATTGTTTTGTGGTCCGGGTCATGAGTGAAATAATCATTTGGAATCGGCTCTTTCTGAAAAATAGGATTCAAAATACCAACAGAAAATCAAGTCAAAATCAATTATAATGAATGCTCAGGGAAAATACACATTTATACACAGAAAAACTAACTTACATGTAAGCCATATACTGTGTAATTAAGAGTTCTCCTTTCCCTACTTTTGCACTGAAAAATAATTTAAAATGCAAAAAACAAAAACGATGAGACAAGCATGAACTATCTGAAATGCTGAAATTTTTATATCACTGATTATCAGGGCAGTACTTATTGCAAGAGTCAGACCAGTAGGAAAAGAATTTTTAATTGTTTTATTATTCCAAATAAGTTAGCTTTAAAAAAGTGACCAAGAAACTCCCCTTTCCACCACAAATACCACACCACCATGATCCACAATGATCACAGGAACAAATTACAGGCTTAAAATTCTTAACGATCATTGAACAATACAGGGGACCCCCGTTAGAGTGCGCCCCGTTTGAGCGCGGATTCGGTTATAGCGCGGACACGGGCTTGGATCCCAACTTAGAAGCTGAATTACAGTATACGAAAATTGTTATCACGCGAATGATCTAAAATTACCGACTATTTATTCCTTTTTGTGCCGTCTTATAAGCTTAGCTCCGCGATCTGTGCGGCTATGCTAATCTAAAGTGCCGTGGCCTCATCATCGGAAACTACCAGAGACGCCATTCTTACCATTAGGCTTTCAAAACTCATATTTTTAGATAATTGCTAATCCAAAGATAAAGTCCCAGAAATATGACCATAAATAATTCAGGACGTGAGCATTCTGCCTCTGAGTGGAATATTTCAAGCAATGACTGACTTTTGTCAAAGCTTATTAGCGCCGGAGTAACAGTTTGTGGAGACTTACTTAATGAATATTAATAAGTAACAGTTTCTAGCGATTTAATTAATGAATATTCATAAGTACAATGTTACTTATTAATATTCATCAAGTATGTCGCCACAAACTGTTACTTACTGTATTATCGACCGGGCTTCATCTGCACAAGCGCCAGACCATTTGCGCTGTCAAAACACTTCGGTGCGCTAATTGCATATTTCTGAACAAATCCACCCTCATAGAACGATGCACCGACATTTTATTCTGTGATCGTATCTTTTCATAATCGTGGTTGTTCCATTATGATCATGATAGCTAATAAAATTTATATAGCGCCGCATATGGTCCATTTCAGTATACCGCGGACCTCGTTATAACGCTGGTCTAGTTATGGACCCCAAAGTCCGCTGCGTTATAACGGGGTCCCCTGTATCGTTGATTCAAAATAGAAATTACTGGCACATAATAAGAAGACCGACCGAAACAGGGTTCAATTTTTCGTCGAAAATGTCGATGGCCGCCGCCACCGTCTAACGCCTCGCTATCCCGGTTCTTTATGTGGAAGTAGATCGCCAAGGCAACTGCACGTATCGTGTTCTTCAAATTCGGTTGGCTAACGGTCGAGTCGTCGATGAGAATCGTCGAGCACGAACTGAACTTCTGCGATGGATGGCTACTGCCGTGACGCTACACATCAACGAGTAAAACATCAAAGATGTACAGTAACTCCAAATGGATTATCTTCTATGTTATGTGAGATCAGCTTAAGAGCACTTCACCAATATACTGCAATTAAGCAAACAGTCAAGTATATATATATATATATATATATATATATATATATATATATATATATATATATATATTCCATGAGAAATCTATAGACATACATATTACCGATTTCAAATGCAGTTAGAAGTAAATGTGATGCATTATTATTATTATTATTATTATTAATTAATCAATTTCTATGGTACCAATTCTAATATTCAAAGGTATCAATCGATGGTACTTCAAAATCCAAACCGCAAACAACCACGTCAATTCCAGAAATCAGTCAGAGTGGGAGTGGGGAAGCAGAGCAATCATTCAACAATGTCAAATTCAAACTCTCTTTGACACTATCCGTCCAAAACTAATGCTATCTCTGACGGTTTATATCCTCAAAATATGGCAACCATACGCAGACCGCTTCTTTTCGATGAGTTAAACAAACAACAAAGATCGTCATTCAAGAGAAGCGTAAAGCTGAAAAAGTAAGAATAGTCTGACATTTCAGGTGCTAAGCTAACATCCTTGGCTCAACAGTTGAAACAAATTTGCATTACTGAAGACAGTAATGCCATCACTAAAGCAGTAGGATTATGCGTCAACAAGCAGCCATTGCAGCGGGGAATAGGGGTACTTCTGAGTAATTCTTCTGAAAAGGCGCTATACAAATATTCTGCTACATTACATTACCATACATGTGTCTAGAGCTTATTTTCTAGGAAAAAAGGTTTGGGAACTCATCTTTTTTAAATACTATTCAACAAAAACGGGTGTGGGAACGCCAAACCTGTATGTTCCCAGATGCATTATTACATAACCACAGTTATATATACAATCTGGCAAAAAAAGGTGTGGGAACGCCATTCCCATGCATTCCCACTGGAAAAAGCTCTCAATGTGTCGCGTCTTGATATTCGGTCAACTACAATTAATTCAGGAACACTGAAGAAATTTTAGATGTCAGTCATAGGCAGGGCGTGATTTGTAGGGGAAGAGAGATTCCCCCCACTGCCCAAATGCATCCCCCTACTGTTACATCCCCACCAATACATCCCCCCACTGCTACACTTCCCAACAATTACATCTTCCCCAAGCTTGACATATCCCCCCCTCCCAACTGCTCCAGGTCACAAATCGCACCCTGGTCATAGGGCATAGCATGACAATATAACCATAAGAACAAACTGCCCCCCGAGGCAGGACACAACGTCCCAAAAGAAACAAAGCATAGAGCCTCCTGACAGCAAAGAACACACAAAAGCAAATCATTGTATAAATGAAGCAATTTCCTAATGCTCCTCTCCAGATCTGCATTCTAACCACGAGGCACATAGTCGCTATTTATGTCCAGACGCCTCTATTGCTGTCAGCGTCCACACATATTGCCTGGTGCTACAAAGTGTCAATTTCCAAGCTGGGCCCAGCCCAAGACAGCGGTGACATGAAAATCTTATAGCCTGATGGAAAGCTTTACAAAAACTGTCTTTTTTCATCCTGTAAAATGATCAGAAAACTTCTCTTGCCTGTGTGGCATCTATGCATCCATGAACCCAGCGAGAAACATACGAAATGGCCAACAAATTATTATTATTATTATTATTATTAATTCTTAACCTTTAAACCGCCAAATCAGGAATATTTTTACATCCCCTAACAGTGGCCGTGGGGGCGGGGGCACTTTGTTGACACACCCGGGTCCCGGGCGGGGCCCCGAATTTGAACCCTAACTTATGCCTAACCCTAACCCTAAAATGATGTGCTGACGACCTTTTTTTTTTTTCCTCAAACTCTGGGGCCCCCATGGCAAAGATGCCCCGGGCCCCAAAAGTCATGCTACGCCACTGCCCCTAACAACCCCCAATTTGAAACCGACACCCCCAAATTTTCCCCAATCCGAGCCTGAGATGCACCCCTAACACCCCCAACATGACCCCAATTTGAGACCGACACTCCCCAAATTGATAATCCTAGAAATAACCCTGTGCCAAATGCTTTGTAACTATATGCAATTAGACAGAGTTATATTCAGTTTCGGCAGTTTAAGGGTTAAGTAACCAAGTGTGCTATTGAGACATTGAGTCAAAAAGGAATTCCACCCAAAAGAAGCAACATATTAATTCACATGAAATAATCTATTCAGACCTGGTGGTGGTGGTGATGATGATGATTATCATAATGACTTCTTCTTCGTTTCTGATCTACAGTGAAGTAAAACAAAATGCGCTTGCATCATGAAAACGAGGAAGTAACATCTCACATATCAAGCAGTTAAAAAGAGGATCTTAACTATAACTTAACACTCCTGTTACTGTAGACAGAAACAGCCAAAAGGCGGGCAAGATTTACGACAGAATTACTTCCTTAAGGAGGTTCAAATGCCACATTACTAGACAATCTTAAGTAGCAAAGAACATTCATTATCATCTTTCATGAAAGACAAAATATATCTATAAAAATAAATAAGCAACGTTTTTATGATAAAAATTTGAAATCTCTGAAGAACATGCAGTATGGTAGAGGTATTCAAATGGTCAGGTTTGGCCCCTAAGTTACATGAAAATAATGGTCTGTGAAGATACTGAAACAATAAATAACTTTTTGCTAATGCTTATTAAATATTTCTTGCTTTGTTTTCAACTTATTTGCTTTCTATGACCCATGAGTTATATTTTTTTCCAAAAAACACCTGGCCATCAGGCACCAAGTCATAAAAAAATGTGGCCTTCATGAAATTTAGTTGAAGAGCCCTGCTGAATGGAAAGTAATTAAAGTCACTCACTTTTCCTATGCTTTTCACTGGCTGACCTCATGATAAAGATGGTGCTCGTTTGCGGATGGGCTGATGGGTCATCCGCCGAATCTAAAATACGTAATCTCAATTAAATCTCCCGATACAAATGTCATCCAGTAATTCATGCATTATCTTAAAAAGCAACTCTTACAATTTCCCTCCGCCTGAAGCAGACTACCTATTGAGATTTTTGCACATGGACAAAATCTACAGAAAGCATTCCAATGCACTCCTAGGGAAGTTGAATGACAATCCGTGCTGAACGTTTTCCAGAAGGCAGTGGATTCAATTTGCACCACAACATTCAGACCAAAAATTAAGACCATCGACACTGAGAATCAGATGGTCAGGGACAAAGCTGTTTGGTCAGATGCCGTAGTGTATGTTGAAAGTAATTAATTACACAAAGTTTTAGCTAAATTAATTATTTTTGACATCCTATGTATGGAAACTTTATCCAACAGTTAGTTCCTCGCGTATAAGTCGAGGTCAGGATATAAAGCCTGTGAATTGGCCTTAAATTATTCGACTTTATCGCGAGTACATACGGTAGGCCGCAGGACACTGGCATAGACGCCGGCAACATCAAAGCACTTGGATGTAGGCACAACACCAGGCTGCCGCTAACGACCAGTTAACCGGTATTTTTTAACGGTTAACCGGTTTTTTAAAACCAGCGGTTTTAACAACCTTACATAAGAGTATGAATGAACTTTAATGAAAAGACTGTCATCAACAAAAACACCAACAGATCACGTCTGGCAAAGTGTTAACCAAACAGGCATTCACTTACATAAGTATGTGAACTGATGCACCAAATTTCCGCAACAGAATTATGACCATCAAATCATACACAGAAGCGAGAATAACACATGCATGGTTGTTGACCAGAGTTTTCAATGAAACTCACTGACATATAACTCCATCTAACTCCCATTCCCAGTATATAAGTACAGATGCACAGTCAATCGTAATGCGTGCTGCCAAGAATGTGGCAACTCAAGTTCTGCAGTTTCTATAGCCAAACAAAGATATTGGGGGCATGGTAAAGTAGTACAGTGGATCCCACTTAATCGCATACTGCTTAATTGCATAACCCGCATAATCGCATAACATAAAAACCCGAACCAGTGTTTTGTGCGTACAATTAATTATCAGACGTCCCAGCTATTCGCATAGCCCAGTTAATCGCATAAGCAAGGCTTGCACGGCACCTATGCAATTAAGCGGGTTTCACTGTAGTAAGATTCCTGAAATGCAACTGGAGTGGAGCTGGTTTGAATCTAACTCCAGACAATTCAAGACTGGCACAGATAAAAAGCAACAATTCAAATCCTACAAAGCAGTTTTCTTCAAAAAATTCATTTCCTCCATAGCTGTAACGTCCCAGCCCCAATGACTCTGGGTAAAATGATCCTGCCTGACTGACAAGACATTGCTGGAGAAAGCAAATTCATGCTGTCGCCTCAACTTCACATCATGAAGAAACATGGAGATGAGGATGATGATGAATTATTATTATTATTATTACCAGACAATTTCTTCAGCACAATAGACAAGACTAAGGTCCAAGACAAGAATGCTTAACAAGTGCAGTCAGAATGATCTCACCTTTAGTCTATAGCTACTTCAAATTTAGACTAAGCGCCTAAGAATAAGCAGCTACTGTGCAAAGCGCTAGAGAAATTCGCGGGCTTTTTCTTACTTTTACTCACTTATACACATAAGAGCAGAGACAAAATCAAAGACTGCGTGCACTACAGAATTCCTCGCGGGTCTACTCACCGTCTGGTTCTCTTTCTTTGATATGTTGCAGCCCAATACTCGAAGAAGAATTTACACGGTTGTTCTCTTTGATTGAATCTATTGTTGGTCCGTGTTGGGGAGGGAGAGTAGGCACTTCTGGGACGTCTTCTTCCTCCCTAGGCGTTGGCTTGTACAGGACGCTCGACCTCCGGCGATCCTTGTACACGCAGCAGTTCCCCATCGGAATTTATATAGCGCTCGACGTCCAAATCGATCGCACCAGCTGTACGTTATTATGCGCTATATAAATTCACAAGATTTTCACTTGGCGCACAGCAGCCGGCAAATCCTGAATGTACAAATTAGCTGAATATTTTACATAAATCGGAATAAACCAAAGACGAACGAAATTGTCAGCATCGTTGAGAAACGATTGCTGTGTTAAATGCCGATTCACATTTTTTACTAGAAAACTTTTTCACTCGATTTTCTCCGAAACATGGCAGATGCGACGGTTGTAGCGAAAGTTCTGATTGGCTGGTATCCAGCGCACCTGCTTCTCTGACTGTATCGAGCTCCTTCATTCGTTCAACGTGATAGATTATTCCTGTAGCGCCTAATTTTTTCCAAATACAATTGCGGACTCTACTTCGACAGGCATGTGATTGAGCCGGTTCTGTATGGTTTGCGCATACTGTCAAAATTATTATCAATTAATTCCCAATTTGATAAAACGCGAAAATCAATGCACTATGGGGGCTGTCCATTAATTACGTCAACAATTTAGGGGGGTTGAAAAAGTTTGACAGTTGTTGACAGAGGGACGGTTGGGTGGTCAAGAGAATTTGACGTCAACAATTTCACTTTTTACAAATAATCAAAAATAGGAAATTTCATGGAATACTACTTATTACAATGCAAAAAAGCATGCCAAAAAGGTCATCTCCACCACAATTTGACACTAGATGATCAAAAAAAGAGAAAAATGGTTATCACCGCAAAATAATAACCTTGTTATTGGGACCTGTCATTGATCTTGAAGGGGGTCAAAAGTTTTTGATATAATTATAGCGGGTTAACTGAAAGTTGACAGTTGTAGATGAGGAAGGAGGGGTCAAAAATTGTTGACATAATTAATGGACAGACCCTATTCGCTTAGCGAAAACGAGATGAACTTGTGGAATATCGTAGAGTGGCCTTAAGGCCTATTTCTGCTTTTATATTTGGGGACAAAATCACCATTAATCATGGAAAACAAATAATCACTCATATGGCAAGAAAGAGATAATATTTACCAAGTGGCCTATGGAAGTCCATTATTATCAGCCTTAATTTTCTAAATTGCTGGGCGATTTTCGGTAAGTTAGGTTCAGTGGCATAGCGTGTTTTTTTTTGGGGGGGGGCATCCTTGATATGGGGGCTCCTATAGGTAAACATTGATTACACCGTTCAAAATATAAGGTTTACTCCCTAATTCAATAATTACTCACTTTGTAGCAGTAATAATGAAATAGCAATAAAATGTAAAAATAAATCATTGTTTAGTAAGTTGCAACCACTCTTTGGGGGGCCCCTTCTTCCGGGGGGCTTTTTGCAAATTGCCCCACCCACGTTTTGCCACTGGTTAGGTTCACTTACAGTCTGGGAGCACACCTGGAGGAGCTGGGACACCGTGTGTCCCTGCGGGTGTGCCTTCCTAGTGAGATAGGCCATCAAGCAAAGTTACCACTTTGAAAATTGTGGAATTTTAGCAAATCTAAAGTTAACATCACTCAGCAATGTGCCATTTTAAATGTAGACTCTAGAGTGGCAACATTGCCATTCATAGATTCATTTCAGTGGTGCAGCAATATATACTGCTTTGCTGAAAACATAATTCGTCAAATTTTCTGGGTTTCAGTAGTTACTGCAAATGGAGGCACAAAACATACCACCCTGTATATCAATATTAAGTTTTTGCACTTTTCGGTGAAGCAATAAATTACAAACAGTAAAAGTACAAAGATTCCCCAAAACACAGAAACAATTTTAATCATGCCTTTTAATTGAAATTTTGAAAAATTTATACTACCTGAATCCTCTAATACAAGCCAGATAACAAAATCCATGTCTTCTATACAAGCTGGGGTTTAGTCGTTTGTTTTAATCAAAACCAGGGACTTCTATTACAGGATCTATGGTATACACCCACAGGCATCAATTTCATTAGTTATGGTATCAGTAGAACTGGTATATGTCCATGGAAAATTATTCAGATCACACACAAAAAAGGGCATTACAAAGTCAGACTTAGGACTTCCACGCTCTTTACGTTTCAGAAAAACTAAAAATGGCACCGTGATTTCATAACATTTAGCAAGAAACTTGCTTCTAATGTCATATGTCATATTCAAATTTTGCTAAAGTCAACTCAATTTAATATTACAAGTTTGACCAGTACCCGATACCCTAAAAATAACATCAACCGTGTTTGACTGCATGCATGCGGTCACTAGCACAGAGAAAAAAATATGAACTAAAACAAAATTACTCCAAGCAATGAAAAATACAAATAGAATCAAATGTTAAGTTTCTACAGTATAATAAAAATAGAAAATACCAAACTAAAAATCAATAAATTTCTTGAGAAAAAATAATAACACAAAGTTCATAAAAAGAAAATAACATTTGTATATTTGTAAATAACTGATTTTTAAAATCTGCCCCATCTGGTAGAGCTTTTTATGCGTAATTATGAAAGCTGGGTGACATCTCTGTACCATCTGGTTCTTACAATTAAATCAGTAGTACAATTGTTACGCAATGACCACAACACTGAAACAATATACAACAAATTTAACATCCACCACAAAGCACACAACTACAATAACCAAACTCATACAACCATACAACTTCTTTCCAACGTAAAACTATTATGGCTCATCCATATAGTACGTATGCACACACCGTACATACACAAAATCTCCAAAATCCATCCCTTGCCCCCCCCATCAGTGCATACATACCATGTGGATAGACCCTTAACCAATTATATAATGCCAGCAGCTTCTACTTTTACCAGTCAATAGTCAATGCAACAATTTTGCTACCATTACCAAATCATCCTTGTAATGGTTATCATCACAATGAGCATCAGTTACTTAGAATTCTGTGAAAAACTTTCACAATACTGCTAAGTATAACCGTTGTCGTATATAGACTTACTTCATCGTTCCATTATCAAACTACATCAACACTATTCCAATTTCATAAGAATAAATTCTAATCAACTGATTTGTCAAAAAGTAGTAAGCAATATAATAGAACAGAAAAAAAACTGTCAAAAACGGCAGCCAGAGTTTAAACCGCAAATTAAACGCGACTAAGACTTTTCGGTCAGTCCGACCTCACGCATCTTCGTGAGAAAAAACTTCTCTAAGACGTTTGCGCAGCGGTAATATTCCGTATCAGGATCGTTATAAGAACGGCAGTTTGTGAAGATTCGCATCATGTCAGCCTGGAACACACGCTTGTGGACGTAATATCTGTTTTTCAACCTATCGGTCATAGTCTTTAGATCTAAAAAAAAAACAATACACAACACTGATTTACCAAATACAGTAGGACTTCGTTATAACGTACTTTCCGTGTCTGTAAAATTCAGCACGTTATATCCAAAGTACTTTATATGTAATATGTTTGGGCATCACACGAGACATTGCATTACGGTACATTGTAAATGCATATACGACTATACGTCATAACCAAGTCTGTTACAAGAAATACTCTACTGTAGTAAAATATTGTTTCACATTTGGAAATTACAATTATAAATGTAAAATTTTGCTCCATAAATCAATCCATTCATTTGGCAATGTCACAATATAAACTATTTAAAAGTTATATTTCAGTCTACTATAAGAACTGCCTGTGGCTGAAATTTTTACACACACCACCTACACCTGAAGTTCAGTTTATTAACTGCAAATCCTACAGTATATAATAACCATGACAACAATACTACTACTACTACTACTACTACTACTACTACTACTACTACTACTACTACTACTACTACTACTACTACTACTACTACTACTACTATAATACTATTATACTATTATTATTATTATTATTTATTATTATTATTATTAATATCATAGTACTTAGTTCCCAAAGAACTTAAAAAGTGTCCAGAGACATTAAGAAATTGTGTTGCTAACTCTCGTCCAGTTCGAGGTCTGGAAAATTTCCTCGAAAATCAATGGCATTGAATCACTGCAGTGACTGATAATTAATCGTGAAATTATTTAATAAAAATAATTGGGTTTCGAGTGGTTCAGGAGGATCTGTCCTGTATGAGAATCACTCTGACAAGAGCATTGTTCAATTGAATCTGTCTTCTGGAGGTTTTTAAATTGTATTAGACTTAAAGTTGTATTTAATCTTTTACCCATCGGATACTTGATATGGTCGTAATAGTCGAGGGCTTCGGTCTTGTCAACAGGCTTCTGGAATGGCCAAGCACTTGGATGAGTCTAAAAACAAACAGCAACAACTCTGCATAAAATGCCCAAGTGTCATTCAGCACACACACACACTAGTCAGCAGAGTGGTAACAACATTGGGACGGTGGAGCAGAAGGTCACGGGTTCGAGACCCTCAGGAGTCCTACGGTCGACTCAGCCTTCTTTTGCCAGATGGCGATGGCAACCAAACAGCAGATTAATCCGCAGAGCAAACAGGCGTGTTGCATGTGAACACTGGCCCTGTATCATGTAACTTGCACCAGTCACGTGGGTGAGGGCCTTGGAAACGGAGATCAGCGCCGCTGTATGAGCCTTGAGAGCTCGGGAAGCACACACACAAACAAAACAAAGCAAACATGCACACACAGACAAATACAATTGCGGACTTGGTTCCGAGTAAGTGGGTCTATCAGAGGAGAAGACTACAGTGGGTGGTTTGGAACCATGACAAAAATGGAGAATGAAAGACTGCCATCAAGAGCTTTGCACTGTTATATTGAAAGAAATAGAAGCACAGGAAGACAAATAAATAGATGGATTGATAACATCGAAGAAGATTAGGGAAACAAAAACCTGAACTTAGAAGAAGCAACAAAGATGATAAGAGACAGGAAGTCCTGGAGTCATCTAAATTCAAACTCATCGTCATCCAAACCGATGATGAAAAATACAGAAGTAGTTGGCCTCCCAGATGTAAGTCAGGGAGGCATTTAACACTTGAAAGACTTTATTAACATTACCTTCTTAACTACCAATCCATTCTGATCATATTGAGAGCTAAGAAAACACATTGCGTTTCATAATTTCAAAAAAAAAACGATCAAGACTAATCAAAACACAGTATGACATTCCCTTTAGTGTCCAGCATCATCATGATCATGATCATGATACGTTCAATACGTTCAAAAAGCACTTGAAGACATGGTTTTTCTAGACCAGATCCATGTCTCAAGTTAATAACTAACAATGTGATGTGTTCACGCAGTCCACTATCGGATAAGTTACCACATAAATCTTAACTTTTAATAATAATAATAATAATAATAATAATAATAAAGTTAAAACCTACCTTAATCTGCTGCAGAATGCCTTTCAAAGCTAAAAATAGATCGTCGGGATCCATTGTCTCCTGATCTCGACTACAAGAAAACACAGCCACGTTAACTATGCTATTTAAAATGTCAAGCCTGAAGGAATAATCACCATGAATGTCAAAATCATGGCAATTTTATATTTGGGCCTGATTTATCGAAGCATCAAGATTAGAAAGAATTTGAGAATTTGAAAATAAATTCAAACCACAAACAACATAGTTATCCAGCCAGCCAGTCGATTCATGAATTAACAGCACCTAGTTAAACAGCAATGACTACATAGATTACCAGCAACAACTACCTATTAAAATAAATTCAGTATAGTCACCAAGGAGAAAACATTCAACTTTTATATCATGATGCTATTATCTCCAACAAGCCATGACACTCCAGTACATGTAATGTAATAAAGGACTTAATATAGCACCTATTATATTGTTACTGAGAGGCATTGAGTTTTACAACATTCAATTTGCAATTCATAGAACAACTGTAAATAACAGTCCCACTGCCCGACAATACAATGAAAACACCATAAATGGCAAATACTGATGGCAGAAGTGTTTACATGCTGGACAGGCATGCTGACAGAATGGGTTCAAGCTCCTTAGGAGCCCCTAAGGTCAACTCAGTCTTACTCGCTAGAGGGCATTTGTAACATCAAAACTGAGAAGCAGCGTTTGCTTGAAGCAAATGTGTGCCTAGATGTTTGCTGGCAACAAATTCTAGGTTAATGGTATATGCCAACTGCGTCACTGTATGCTTTGGATACCGGAGATCCGCACTTGATTCCAGGCAAAGGAAAACTTTATTTTACTGTACCTTTACTAACTATGGAAAATAGAATATCATAAGTTTCCAAAGGCAGTTTGCTAACAGCATTCAAGTCTTAAACCTCAGACGCGATCAACCATAAGCACCTTTTATCAGTTGGTTTCCATCCGGCCTCTATTACCCCGGGGATGCTTTCGATGGGGATCTGGCGGAACTCCTTCCTTGAAGCATGCAAGTCCTGGATAAACCTTTCTCTGTTCGGCACGTTTTTTTTCGATCAGATGTCTTACGATCTTGAAGCAAACACAAACAGGCCAGAAAGAAATACAGGCATAGAATTGGTCACAGAAACAGCAATATCATCACACCTTAACATATACTGAAGAAAATATAATTAATTTTAGTTAAAATACACTTTACATATACTGGTACTCCTGAGATATCTCTTGAACACATTATGTAACATAAGTCAATTATCTTCTGTAAATCAATCAATACTAGTTCAGCACAACATGGAAAAGCCTTCCATGTTTTCCACAAAATCAAAATGATTAACAACCATGACAATACAGCAGTACTGATGCAATCTTTCCTTTTATGGCAAGTGAAATTGGCCAAGTATTTTAAGCTGGAAATAATCAGCACACCTCTTTCTGCTTTTTTATCACTTCAGAAAACTGCGTGTAAACAATTCTGGGATTGAGCTCGCAGCCCATCAGTGTAGCACCCTCGTAGTCCTTGATGTAGCCAAGATAGGCAGACTTTGGAAGCTTTATTTCCTTAGAGAACCCCTATAATATTCACAAGAAAGAAATATATAGCAAATTTCCATGAAATATTAACAGGAGTAATAACAAGCATATTCAAAGTTCAGCATTCAAAATCACTTAACCCTTAAACCCCAGATACTTTGTAACTACCGGTATATGCAAAGTAACAGAGTAATCGGTTCTTGGAAGTTCAAGGGTTAATAAATTAAGACTAATTAATTATTAGTTTCTACAAAGCTGGTTAAAATAAGCTTTAAAACATAAACGATAGTATCTGGTGAATGGTGCTTATTGGCAAGTCTAACAAGAGTGAAACTCAAACACAGCAATACAAAAAGAAATTAGACTGACTAACGTATAAAACAATAAAGATGACATTTTCAAATCTGATTGAATAAGCTCATAAGCAGTTCAAACACACCAGATAATTTACTATTAACCCCTTCATTCCTCTGGGAACCTTCCCACGTACTGGCGTAGGAAAAGTGAAATTACAATGTTCATAGAACCGTCTAGCAGTACTTTTAAATACCATTGCAGCGCTCTGGAGTGCCATACATCTTCATATACTCAGCCGAAGGGTCACGTAAAAGGGCTAGGTTTACGAACCTTGTGGATCAAATGATCTAGCAGTGAAAGGGTTAAACTCAAGGTCTATATTACATCTTTAAGAGTGTCAAAATATAGTGTTCAAAGTCTTTAAAGTGAAGTCAAATCAGTTAAATTACACACAGTTCCATTATAGCAAAAATACAATATAAAAAGTTCATTTAAGTAGATCAGTAAGTAAAGAAAATCTTTTCTCATACATAATAGGAGGATAACACGGTAGTTTGATTAAAATAAAGCAACAGATGACTAGAAAGCAGCCACAGAGGAAAACCTTACCTGTTTTCTGAAATATCCAGTTGCATATTCGTCAGCAAACGTCAGAAAATGTGTGATGTTATTCTGAATGTGATAATCCTTGAGGTGATTCATTAGATGTGTCCATAACCCTAAAATTCATATTTTAAAAACATTCTGAAAGCAGCACAAAATGTTCACATTTTCACTGATTTTCATATACACTCACCATCTGGAAATGACATTTTCAATCAAGTTAAAAAATCCTGACTTCCAAGTATTCAAAAAATATTATGCAACGGACAAAAAAACCCGGCAATTTTAACATTTTCTGTCAAGAACAACAGGCCACTGAACACACACATACCTTTACTTGTTCATTAGACGTAACAGCACAGAACACAATCTCCGTGAATCCTTGAGTTGGAAACATTCTAAAGCAAATACCACCAATAACACGCTTGTCCTTGATCAAAGCCAGGCAACGATGTTTCCTGGAAATGCAACAGAACAACCAACGTTCACACGATGAAATACGAGCAAAATCTGAAACACATCTTCCACCGCAATGCATTTCATATCCTAGACGTGCAAAATATCATGATTTGAAAAATGTGCTTCAAAAATACAAAATGCCAAATACATTTTTCAGTGCAGTACACTCTTAATATCTTTACTGGCCACCCCAAGAATATTCATCCATTTTACATTACGTTACAAATAAAATAAATGGCCTGTAAATGGATAAGTTTGCCATTCCATGAAAAACTGCTCTAAGCACCCATCTATTTATTAACATAGAGCAATGTTTTATGTTTTAAGGTCTTATGCCACGATCATCATGAAAGTGCCAATTTCAACTTTTGTCAATAGTAATTAGACTGACTAACGTATGAAACAATAAAGATGACATTTTCAAATCTGATTGAATAAGCTCATAAGCAGTTCAAACACACCAGTAATAGTAAGTAAATGGAAAGTCATATTCTTAACAAAGCCAACGCACGGGTCAAAGACGATTCTTGTGATGTACTCCTTTGGCATGCGAGGCAGCTGGTGCGAGAAGACATTCTGCAGTCCAATCAACCAGAGAAGGATTTTGTCCGACGGTTCCATGTGAAGGAGATTGGAAATTACGTGAAACTCGATGATGCCTCGTTTTTCCTGCAGTCTGGCCGCTTCGTCTCGTGTTCCGTGAACGGCAAACAGGTCGTTCTGAGAAAATGGCGAATAAAATCGATCATATTCGATCAATTACTTTATGAACCTAAATTAAGGTCTCAAATGTTAGTAAAATCCTTTGTTGGATACTCCAATACCTGGCACGCCCTCGTTTTCGAAAACTGCATCCTGGTCGAACGGGAGAGGAGCGATCCATTTTACCTCTCTGAGCCACTCCACACACTCTGCTCTATCAAAGCTAAACCACTCTATGCTCCACCCCTGGAGCCAATTTGATATCCAACAGGCCAGCGCAGGTCAGATCGTCCTCCAGCTGTGTTCAGCTATCGACTTCTCCATGACATCTCTCCAAAGTTCTCTGTCCTTTGCTATTTCCTCCAAGGTCATTCGGTGTCTTCCCTCAGTTTTTCTGCTCTACAGGTACACACTTCAATATCTAAGCAATGAGGCTCTGCATCAGTCTGCCCAAATCTCACGAAAGCACTTGATGCTAGCATATGCCAGCTTGCAAAACAAATTCATGACACATCTCCTGAAATGCCTGTAAACTTACCAATTTTACATTCAAAGTAATCATAGTGGAAAGTGCTTTAGAAGAGGCACTCTGCAAATGCCTTGTTACATCACATCATAGTAATACTGCTGCTCATAAAGTAATTCAGACCCTTCGTTGGAGTACATCCATCCTAAGAACTAATAATTAACTAGCAATCCTTTCGAGATGAAAGGATTAAGAACAATACTTAAGAGTTCCCTGGATAGCAAAGAATGGACCAACGAATGGGTAATGAAAAAAGCCAAATATCAGAAAATCCTATTGGATAACATCAAAAGAAGAAAACTGACATATTTTGGGCACATGGTACGGAAGCAAGGGAATTGTCTCAAGAAAGAGACCGTACAAGGTACAATTCCAGGAAGAAGAGCTCAAGGTAGGCCAAGGATAACCTGGCTCGACAAAATCCGAACCTGGACAGGAATTACAACCTACCAAGTCATGAGAGCAACTAACAATAGGTAGCAATGGAAAGGGATAGTCCATAGTGTGACCAACCCTCGGAACAAGGAAGGTTAAAGAATAAGAACTAATAAGATAATAAGCTAAATTCAACAAAGTACCGAAAGTACGTAATGTTAGAGTGCTAAAAGTAACACAAACAAATCAATTATCAGAATAATTATACATGATGATAATAACGACATACATCAGGACCAAGAACTCGGTTTGGATCAGAAGTCACTTCAAGAATCTGGGCAACAACTTCCATGGGAATATCGCCCTCGATCTTCTTTTTCCGAGGGGGCTCATCTACCGCACCCCCGGTCGATTCATCAGCATTTCGCTTCTCACCTACAAATCAACAATGCAAGACGATCATCGCACATACTTGCATACAAGTCAACACTATGTACCTTTTGTGGTTAATTTCTGAGCTCACACGCTAGAGTGTGGCGTGCCCAGGTGTGATTTGTGGAGGGGGAGGGGGGAAATTTTCCTCCCCACTGCCCAACCACATCTCCCCACAGAGGTGGCCACTGACATCCCAGCCAAGAACCCCGCTGGGGAAAGCCGCCACTATAGGCTCGCGCTCCATTCTCGCCATGTCCCCCACTGCTCATCCAGGTCACAAATCGTATCATGGACATGCCCCATGCATAAGCTGAGACTAAAAATTTTAACTTGGTGGTCTATTATAGCAAACTCTTTGTTTAATTTAGTATCCACTACACAAGAGTCTGGAGAGTAATTGCAATTCTGTATCTTTTGCAGTAATCACAACGGGAGCACTTCTGACAGAAGAGGTGCTAATCAAATATCCTATTACATCACATTACAAAACTAACTGACAAAAACAACAAAATTCATTCAGCCAAAAATGATCCCTTCCTGCTTAAACGCCTTTCAGTATTTACAAAATGCAATCATTCTCAAGTCAGAACCTGCAAAGATCAGCCGTCAGCTGCAGCAATTAGGCATTCCCCAACTTCAAAAAGTGCCACTTACCTCGTTTCTTTTGAGACGACTGGCTACTCATAAGAACGGTAAACGAAGCGCAGTTATTAGAGGCCGCTGAATTATTTGACATGTTTGAACTGCTCTCCAAGGCTATGGAAGGTTTGAAGAAAAGAAAAAATGACAGCAAACATTGATGCAACACATACACATGGCAGCTGACAATTCACAATGAACATTTCAAGGAGAATATATTCCTGATTGGAAGACAGAATAAAAATTAAGAAAGGTTAGTCAAAACGCCAAGATGCCCTTACATGACTGCAAAATGGTGGGTCAAAAATTAGTATTCTCCACACCACAGTTCGGTGAAAATCGAAAATCCATTATATCGCTAACACGCAGAGTTCATTTTCCACTCTCCCTCAATATTTTTACCTGATTACACCTTAACTGTAAAGAATTCAATACAGTGTAGTAAGCAGAAAAAATTATTATATTCTAAATTGTAATGTAACTGAAACATATCACAAGAAATTGTGATTGATCAGTTGCTCTAGTGAGCTGTAAGAGAGATCTGCATTGTCCATTGGTCAAAATGTCCAACTCTTACCTGAACCGGCTTCAGAGGACAAAGCACCTGGAACATTTGCTTGTATAAACTCTGGATCCCATATTGGAGAATTTGCTCCATAAACCTCTTCCTCAAGCATCGACAGAAATCTATAATCAAAAATAATAAGCAACCTCACATTCAGAAAACACCATAACATCATAATAAATTTTTGACCCTTGATCTGTAATACAGTAACAAGTATTTTTCATGCAGGATCTCATGCACCTGTTTTAAAGTAACCCTTTACGAAGAGATAACTTTCGGAAACCAATCACAAAAGGTGGAGCCCGGGATAACTCAGGAAAGCCCCTATTCATGTCCAATACATAATTTTTTAGTTTCCAATCATATATTGTGGAGCCCTAGATAAGCTGGAAGTAGGAAACACAGTGAAAATAACATGAAAATAACGTGAGATAATAACATAACACAAGGTTCACCAACAAATTTTTTTGAAAATAAATTCCACATTTGTGGAGAGTTTTCAAAACAACAATTCTTCAGTAAAGGGGTTAATTGAAAACTAAATGATTCAGGCACTATATAATTCAAATGGCAGCAATATGAATCAAATGTCTTTCAGCAAAATAATTCGAAAGATTAATGCAACAAACTTTCTATTATTATTATTATTATTATTATTATTATTATTATTATTATTATTATTATTATTATATCGTTGAACAACATGTCCAAAGTCACTACGCAGAGGTTAATGTCAGATGTGAACCTGCTACCCTTTTGCTGCATGACAAAAATCCTACCAATATGCCACCTTGCCCCATAGAGCAGATTTAGAGTGAAAGGGCAGAAAGGGTAGTTACAAGTAATTAGTACTAAAGCATCAAAAGTGACCAAAACAGACCACAAATTGTAACAGGCCACTGAAAATAGTACCAAATCACCAAAACAATTGCCCCAATCATGGGCACCCACAGAAATTGTTCCCGTTGGGGAGGCTGGTAAAACACAATGGTCATGGAAATTTTTCCAGGGGACAAAACACAATGGTCACAGTTAACATTTTAGCATGGTTTTCAAATTTCACTGTGAAAATATTGGTATTTGCATTTTCCAGGGGGGCAAGTGCCCCTCTTGCCCTAATGTTCGGGCACCCATGGCCCTCATTAAAAATCTGAAACCACAAGTCATAAAATAATTTTTAATCTTTTTTGCTTTCCTCCAAGAATACTCATCGATTATTGATTACATTACAGATAAGTGAACAAGCAAAAGGTTAAAGACACACAGAGTGTATAAAATGGAAACAAATAAACAGAAATTCACCGAGGAAAGTGCGTGAGTACAAAAGTCCGTTTCTCCGCGCCATCTTGTCCTTCTCTGCTCGAAATTTGTCCAACAACTGTTTCCTCATCATGTGAAAGACAGACTTCAGAAGAGTGTGGCCAAAAACCATTGTCGTTTCGTAACGCGGTAGACTGTCGCATATTGCCGGAACATGGCAATAGCAAAGCCACCTAAAATGTCAAAAATAATTACACTTAACCTAAGCACACAAACACACAAACACACACACACACACACACACATCCTGAACAAGTTCCATTATGGTTGGCAGTGTGATGACTAATCAAATGCTCATTGGCAAACCATAAAACACCCTATTATTATTATTATTATTATTATTATTATTATTATTAACTTGACAATTTATATAGCACAATAAGCATGACAAAATGGCCAAAGACAAGAGTGCTTTACAATACTACATATACCCAATATACTCTAAACATAATTTTTCACACCAACACCTACAATCAATGTTAATCTCATTAAAAATAGAGATTGTCACAAATATCCTGGTTTCTGATGTAAATTTTAAGAAAATTAATAAAATGAATAATATTCTGTGAGCGTGTCACTAAAACAGCAAAATCTAAAAACCTGGTGTAGTTCATTTTGTAAGCTGCTAAGTCATCCAACTGTGCCTGCTGCTTTCTGCCAGTTGGCGTTTCCAGCTTCCAGTGGTTAAGACAATGAAGAAACATTTTGGCAACTTCGTACATCGTCTGCCACTCCTTTTGGGCCAGATGTCCAAATTTGTACAGGACAAAGTTTGTAACACCCTGAAAGACAACATCACATCACCATTGACAAGCAAATCCATCGTCAATTATATGCAAAGGCAAAAACTTAAAGTGAAATTCTGAGAATAAAACTAAGAAAACCTACTATTGGAAATATTTATAATTATTTTCAGTTTGTAAGTTTTTTTTATTTTCCCAACAGAAAGATTCATCAAATACAACTGAAGCTTAGAATGAAAGAAAATGAACAGTCAAGGGCAAATTGCAGCTGCAAGAAAAGAAAATTTTTGCCAAAACTTATAAACTTCAGGTGCAAGGCACAAAATCTGACCAACTTCTGTTTGGACATTTTCAGTCTCTAAGCACAAACTTTTAATCTGATGGCAAACAGCATGTCCAAAAATCGAAAAATAACAATCAAAAAGGATATCACCCTAAAATGTCCATTCAAATGACAGAATATACAGATCTACAAAAACCTTGGCAATGCAAGGTTTTTCAAATGGCGGATGTCCAAGCGGACCTTCCAAAGACGGATGATTCATGTTTGCAATACACTTGCGCAAGTGCTACAACATGCATAACTGATTACATCAAAACGATTCAAAAGACAGCAATTGTTTTAAATAGAATTAATGATTACAACAAAGTTGCTCCAAACCAAATTCAAAGTCAAAACTCCAGACATAAAAATAGAGAAGCACGGTCAAACTTGGACTGCAGTGCACTGTGGCCGTCACCTATGTCAACTGCGAGTGAGCGTGTGTGTGTGTGTGTGTGTGTATGTGCCAGTATAAATGAAAAACTATTTGAAACAAAACAGCTCAAAGAGTGGAGATTCAGTTCTGCTATTAGCAGAAATGTATCAGTCCTTCAAATGCTCCATCAAAACAAACGTAAATTCTAAAAAGACATTTCTGTTTGAAAAGCCACAGTAACTGGGCTGTTAACCCCGTAACTGGGCAACTATTTGTAACTCAATGTAAAATGGACGAGTGTTACTCGGGGCACCCTGTTAAGGGGTTAAATAATACACAGAGCACTTCGGACAGATGGCAGATTTCAAAGCCAGCTCTTAGACAAACCAAATGCCAAGTGCAGTGCAATAGTCCACCCAGCCGGCCAAAAGCCACATGGTCCATGGATGTGGCTTCAGGTATGAAAAGACAACAGCATTCAACCTCAACATGTACCTAAAAGCTGCTAGAAACAGAAGAAGGCTTAACGGAAATCTAGTCGGACTAGCTCCTATCTCATAGCTAATGACATCTTTTCTCACGCCATTGGTGTACCCATGGGGACTCTATTTGGGCCCGGAACAGTCATGAGATTCATACAAAGAGGTAGTATCGGATATAGTGGTACTGTTTGCTCATCAAGACTTCTGGGTTAAAAATGTTGATGTGCCCCCCCCCTCATTCTGGAATCTTGGCTATTCCACACTTCTTCTTTATGTGTCGTCCTCTATCAGAGTGTTGACAATAATTTTCCTCCATTTCTCTCTATCTTCTGCTGCTCTTTTAGGGCTCCATAGTTCTTTGTGCCTGTCCAGTCAACCAGTCTACCTTCCATTATTATCAGAGGCCGATCTCCAGCCGAACCTCTCACGATGTGACCACGTAGGACATCTTTATTCTTCTTATTTCTCGTTTATTCCACACCCAAAGCTAAAAAAACTAAAAACAAATTTTAGAGCTCTGCATTTCCAGCATATCCCATAATTCTGAGCACCTCACCTTGAAGAGGTAGAAGAACACCTGCTTGGTGTCCGGGTCCTCTTCCCGGTGGACACAGTTGAACAGATGTTCCACATCAACCGCGATTCCAGCCAAACGGTTCAGCTCCTCTTCTGGGGTGTCCACAAGATGACTTGTGTGATCATCTGGTTGACATTTTAAAGCCAACACTTAGTACAGCGGTTCTCAACCTTTATAGTACCACGACCCTTTCAATTCAATTCCCCATGATGTGGCGACCCCAACCGTAAAATCACTTTTGTTCCAACTGTTAAAAATAATGCTACAACAATTCAAATGTTCGAAATCATTCCGATTCAATTGTCTACAATACAATGTCTATCCTCGAATGGCAGTAATAGTTAAAAACACTAGTAACTACCAATGGAAAAATTTTGTACAATTACAAGTTTTTTGCATGAAAAAAGAGACGACCCCATATTTCCGAAGGTTTCAGGCGACCCCTGGCAAATCGTCATTTGACCCTCGTTAGGGGTCGCGACCCACAGGTTGAGAACCGCTGACTTAGTATACCAGTACTCAAGATATATATGTGAGTGTGAGTGTGTGTGTGCGCATGCATGCACATGTGCATGTGTGTGTGTGTGTTTGATAGATTAAATTAGTCATAGCTTTGCTGGAAGCATTGCCAACATTTTGCAAAAAATTGGAAGATACAATATTGATAATGTAAACATTTCGAGGCTCTAGAAGGCAACTCCATACACATTGTAAATAGTGTATATCTAAACAATGAATCATTAGCAAAGCTACCAAATTCCCATGAAAAGTAATTATTCTTATTTCTTCAAAAATCTGCGAATATATATATCTTGATAAAAAAATTTCTTAATATGTAACTCAAAGTTATTTATTTCTCAGAAATAATATGCAATCACAATCACAGTGTATCTGAAAACCACAAATAAATCAAGTATAATATAAATTTAAGAACCACTTTTATGTTTTGAGGTGCTGTAGTATGGAGCACATTCTTTTATTACTGCAGTCTCAACACATGGAACCAAATGTCAAAAAATTTTTTTTAAAAGGAAGCACCATCTCAAGATAGTTTAAAGAAATGACTAAAGACTTTTGTATGCAGTGCATCTTTTGTTAATTTACTCAGCAACTTCTCATCTGGCTTCAGTCCTTGCACAGTGCTATAAAAATTGTTCTATTGTAATTGTTAACTTGCAGTATATACAGTGGTGGTTCCATGCGGTGGATGAGTGGGGATGCATCCCTCCACCAAACTTCCAGACTCACTTTATTTTGCTTATGAAACCTATTTTTGGGTAAAAGTCTAGTAAGAGTAAGAGGAAAAAACTATGGATGACCTTTTTTCTTTGCTTGTGAACCTATATTTTTGGTCATATTGTAGCAAAATTATGGATAAAATGAATTCCCTTTTGTCAGCCTTTTTCAGTCAAGTTTATTGATGTTTTCCTTCTATTTCCATCACCCCACCAACTTCCTATGAATTCATTTATCCCCCCACCACCAGAGAAATCCTGGAACCGCCACTGAGTATATATACAAGCATGTCAATGCAAACATCTTGCATAAATTCATATTGGAGTATGTCACCCTACCAACAGTGTGTCCACAGCTTCTGCACATCTCTGCAGCACCGTCTATGGACTGTGAGGCGTCTGTTCTGGAAGCTCCCGGGGACTGCATGTTGTTGCTGACATTGTACTTCATGCCATTGCACTTACATGCATCAGACTACAATTTTAAATTTAAAACAAATATATCAACACTGTGACATAACATAACAAAGCATTTATATAGTGCTTCGTCTGAATGAGCATTCGGAAGCACTACCGCCAAAATTACTTCGAACGGAAATAGGTAAGTTTTCAAGCAATCAGTGCTTTTTAAAAAAATTCTAACGCAATAAAATGACATAGCAGATGTACAGTTACGGAAATAGGTAAAAAAATAAAAATAAAAAAAATAATAAAAAATGAATTTAATGCTGCAAAAACACTACAATATTCGTAGCACAAAAAAAGCCCTGCAAGCAATTCAGAGAAAATGTCATGGGGTTGATGGATGCAAGCCAACATATGATCATGTCAAACATTGTCTTGACCATCCTGTAAACTTTTAAATCCAAATTCAAAACTGTGTGTACCAACCAGTGAATTTCTAACAGAATTCGAAAATACACTTCAACATTAACCAGCATAGCTATATATGTTCTGATCTACTCTAACCTGGTCAACAGTTTTAAGCGAGCCATTGCATCAACATGGACATAAATGCTCAAATTCATGAAAATAAAAAGATTATGATGCTACTGATATATTCTGAAGAGATGAGTCTTCAATTTTGTCTTGAAAGTAGCAGTAACAGCAGCAGTAGCAGTAGCAGTAGTAGTAGTAGTAGTAGTAGTAGTAGTAGTAGTAGTAGTAGTAGTAGTAGTAGTAATCATTATTGGCCACAACCTTGCATGAGAAGTAGACTGCCAGTTTCTCGAGCTTTTTGTTCCGAGGGAACGATCGGACTTGCTGTTTCCATTGAGCCACCCGCTGCGTGTAGTTGACGCGGCCGGTTTCGCTCGGCTGGCTCTGGCCGTTCTTCTGCGCCGAATCCGAAGCCATTTCGCTCTAAAATCGACCGAAAAACATGAATTTCTTAGTTTTATTCGACGATTGAATCTTCCAATATCTGTATCAGATTGTTCAAAATCATAGACTGAAATCTATGTTTAAGATGCAAAATCTCGCCTCCATCTTGAATTTCAAAAAATGCTGCTCTAGCGCCATAATTCTAACGTATTGTGGCGTAATTGCCGCGAGAACGATTGGATATCACTTGGGCTCGCTGTCCTTCCTCTTTGACACAGTGTATTTGCAAACTTTAGCATTTAAAAAATGGAGCGTATCGTTTGGGGAAAGAATTTTAAACGCTATCTCAGCTATCTGTAATTATTTAGGAGACGACGCCTCCGTAATTTAATGCAACATTCATCGGATGATCGTCCTGGTCCTGTATAACTTGGATAAGGCAGCCAGACTGAGCCAGTGGCCCAGCGTAGAACAGACATCATATATTTCTAATTTCCTTAAGATATATTGACTAATGTGATCACGTGGGTAACAGACTACTAACAGTTTCAAGATTCCTAAGCAGTGGCGGTTCCAGGAATTATTGGTGGGGTGTGTGAA
>CM030832.1:44645911-44663411 GCA_018105865.1 Metaphire vulgaris | reverse complement strand
GAAATCTTACGCAACAAATCCTTTAACGGACGTTCGTATCCATACGGGAACTATTTCTTGCAGAGCAATGGAACATGCGGCATCCTTGCTGCGGTAGTTTTTGAAAATCTGCCTAAAAGCCTTTGCACAAAATCGGTAGAATTATGTGCGCAAGATTTCACCATTAAGTACAAACTTCGTTTTCCATCAACTCTTCGCACTTCACTTCGGGTTCCTGGTTTGCGAGTTGGACGTTGGAACACCGATATTGTTTTTCCCATTGTCGAGAGCAGTGGACCACGCAGCGTGAGTGATCGAGGAGGATCTCCAGGTTAATTTTTTTGCAATTTCTTTTTGTGATTTTTATGATCATTCAACATGCAGTATATGTTGCCATATATTCATAAAGTGTCCACCCCATAATTTTTTAAACACGGTTATAAATTTTTGCTACAGAACCACTTCATAATTTATTCTTACATGTACAATTAATTTAAAGTATAAATTTTCCAAACCTAACCTATCATTGTGCACATAATCTGTTTATCTGATTGTGCAAAAAGTGTAATCATTATCATTGACATGATTGTAGTCAAAGTGCTTGTGTAGTGGTCAGAGGCGGTTCCACTTTGTGGATGACTGGGGATGCATCCCCCACCAGCCCACCAAAATTGCATCTTCAATGGAAGGTGATGGGGTCTAAACGGATTAACCTTGATGTATATCCACAAAGATAAGGACATATCCATATACAATGTCATCGACAAATTCACTTCCAACAATAGAAAACTTGATTTTGCACTGCACTATGACTTTGTACAACCAGGCTAAAGTGGCTTTTATAGATTTCTTCTAAACCGTTTACATATAATAACTTTGACAATTGGCAGGATCTTCCTAGAAATTCATTGCATCCGCCCCAATAATAGTTCTTGGAACCGCCACTGGTAGTGGTTGTAGCTGTAGTAGTCATATCTGCATACATGGTGCTACTTAATGTGACTGGAGCAGTCTCAGCTGGAATATTCATTAGGAATTTCAAGATACATTTATTTAATATTGGATATGAACTGTGTTAAGCGCTCTTGTTGTAGGCCTTAGCCTTGTCTACTGCACTATATAATTTGTCAATAAATAAATAAATAAATGGCAGTGTGAATATTTCATCAATATGGCAGAAATTCGATGTGTGACAGGACTAGTGACCAGTGACTTTTGTGTAAAATGTGGCAGACACAATATTTTTCAACTTTCAGGAGGATTTTTGAAAAATTTAGGAGCCTTTAAAATATCTGCAACACTTTTAACAGTTTGATTTAAATGAGAGTCTGGCAAGGATATAGTGCAGTACTGGAAAGTACTATACAGTTTTTTTGTACATCTTTGAAATACTTATCACTTCTGGGTAATGATAATTTTTATGTATATCTGTATTATATCTGTAACACTTTAACAGTTTGATTTAAATGAGTCTGGTAAGGATAGAGTGCAGTACTGGGAAAGGACTACTGGGTATACAGTTTTTTGTACATCTTTGAAATACTTATCACTTCTGGGTAATGATAATTTTATGTACTTATAATTAGCTTGATTTAAGTTCAGCATACCTGCTTAGATATAAGCTTCAAATATAATATTGAAGTACACTATTTGATGATTTCATTTAGACTACATGAGTGAATCATTTCTAACTCTTCAATACAGCATCGACATGTCAATTGTCAATCTCTTGAACAATAGAAATGTTTCATACGACGAGAGGATTGGCCTGAGAATGGAGAAGTTTCCTTATCCTCCGTACAAGATCGATGCTTTTATTGCAGTTATTCAAAAACTACTCCCTCTGTTGGTTATGCTTGGCTTTTTGCTGTGGTCGATGTTGATAGTTCGTGATATAGTTCATGAGAAAGAGCTGAGACTGAGGGTATGGCTTGTTCAAGCATAGGCATAAACTTTTATTAGGTCTCTAGGTTTGAGCCCCCCGCCCAACATTTTAGCGGCTGCATCCTCACTTTTTCATCCAATTTTGTGCCAATGGCTTGTTGAGTGCAAATACTTTGTTTGCGTTAAATAGTTATTCTTAATTGTGCAGATTTAAATCTTAAAAGACTGAAGCATACAGTAGTTGCTAAGTTGCCATCTGGATAAAATATTAATAACATTGTTCTACTGACTGTTTCTTTACCTATTTTTAGATTTTTAAAAGTCATTAAAAGTAAAGAGCATAATTTATGCCTAAATACATAAATGAACGCATCTCTATGCACTTTCAAATACACTTTGACTGCTGCCGTGACATCCTGACCATATGGTGGCATGGGAAATATCAATGGCTCCATATGGGTAAATAGACTGTATGTGTCCCTACCCTGCATAAATAGTACTGTTTGGTAACTTGTCATTATAGTTTGTCTAAAGATATATATATCAAGACTGGATATCTTGACAATGTAATGAGCTTGTGCAGTGATGCTGCAACTGTACCAGTGGATCCGTGAGGTTAACAATTTCCAAGACCCCGAAGCAAATAATTTCCAGGGTCCAATTTTGTGGTCCAGTTGTTGACTTAATAGTACCGGTAGTGGCTATGAACTTGATATACAGTATATAAAATTGTGTCTAATGCTACTTAACTAGATTCTTTAAATGGTGTTTTACCATAAGAACATTGGCGTAGCAGTGGGGGGCGCAGAGGACGGGCTCCCCTATTCTGACTGGGACCAGTCATGGGATTTGCGTAAAACCGTTGAGAAATTTTTTGAGGGGGAAGGTAGGATGATCAGAACAGAATATATGAATGTGCCAGGTACTCCTGCACTGGAGAACCTTTTTCTTGTAGACCTTATTACTTGAAAATGTTGATGTGCCCCCACCCCAGTGGCGGTTCCACATTGGGGATGACTGGGGATGCACCCCCACGAGCTTTTTTGCTTGTTATCAGTGTTTGACGCTGGGTATCTGTATTACAAAATAGAGCTGATTACCTTCTTTTGCTTGTCAGCCTTTTTCAGGAAATTTTATGTACATTTGTAAGGGAAAACACTGTTAATGACCTTTTCTTGCTTGTCAACCTTTTTTGGGATTTCATTTCATCCCTCACCAACTTTTTATAAATTCATTGCATCCCCCTCCCATCAACTTTCTAAAAATTTCTTGCATCTCTCATCAAGAATTCTTGGAACCGCCACTGGTGCCCCCGTTCTGGAACCCTGGCTATGTCACTGCACAGGAATGACTATCATCGGTAGTTGTAGTGAGTGAGCGCATGACCATACTGTTGTCTTTGCCAGGAGTCGATGTGCATGATGGGCCTGGACAGCAAACTGAATTGGCTCACTTGGATGCTTCGTTACTTGGTGGTGATGTTCGGTTCGGTTTTGCTCGAGACTTACCTTCTGGTGAAAGATGTTGGCACTGGCGGTCCAGTCGTCAGCAGGACGTCGCCGTCTCTTCTCTGTTTCTTCCTGACAAGTTATGCCGTTGCAACCGTTGCTTTCTGCTTTTGTATCAGCACGTTCCTCTCCAATGGTCTGTCGTATTGATAGTAATTAATTTTTGAAACAATGATTTCAGTGTCTCAACTAACATTGTACAACCAGGCTTGTTGTCTGGCCGGATATCCTGGATTTAACCTGGATCCTGTTTAATTTTGATTTTGTATGCCATCAGCTGATGCCTCTATGCATTATGAAGTGATGCTATAGAAGTTTAAAATTAGATTAGGTGTTGTACCTCGATAATTATGTGCAATTGATGGCGCAATTTTGAACCTTAGTAGCTAATACCTACCCAGTCCTTATTCCTTCCTCTTCGCTATTGTAACCTCTCAAAAAGTGAGGGGCTTGAGCCAAGGGGCCTAATAGAAGTTTAGGCATATGAACCTAGACTATTTAATTGTACCTATTGTTGATATATTCTTATAGCAGTGCTACAGAATTCATTGTAATTGTTTATCCTAGTTTGATTTCCACAGTTTTCATAGAGGAACATTTTTGTAGGGGTTTTGCTACAGTTTCGAGTAGTAATGTAAAAATATTGTGTTTGTAGCAAATGTTGCCACTTTTGTTGGAGGGCTACTGTTTTTTATACAGTACGTCCCTTACTTTTACCTTCAGTCGTACTACGATTCTTTGTCTTGGCCAGAGAAGGCAGTTGTTTGCCTGCTTTGCAATGTTGCGATGGCATTTGGAACTCATGTGATTGGAGAGTTTGAGTCATCAGGTGGCAGACTTTGTACAATAATTATTATATACAAGTATTGCTTTGATTTGAATAGTTTCCTTTTAGCAGTTATTTATTAATGTTAGACAAATGTTGAATGAAAAGCATTTTATTTGTCCTTTGCTTTGAAATCTTTTGGAATGAAGTCTCTGCAGCTTTTACTGAATAAATTTCCCATTCTTTTCAATCCATCCACACACCGCTTTAAACTTGTATTCATAAGATTTTGCAGTATGTGTAGGCTCCCTGCCACACTATATTGTGCAGCCCTAAATAAACTTGAATTGTGGTGAATTAAAAGGGTAGGCATCAACAATCTTTATTACCTTATTTTAAAAAAATTATTTGGCTTCCTACATAAGTCTGTGGTGAAGGTATAACTAGTAGTTAACCACCTGGATCTACAACCTTGACCACCATGGACTACGGATTATGGACTATGGATTTCACCTAGATTGAACGCTCGTGAATAAGATGGTGCACTGCGCCAAACTTTCGGGCAGCGCCATAGAAATTTTGTCTTACTTACTTGCTTACTTAGTAAACTCTAACTGTTATTGTATTGAAGGCATGGCTTTGAATTGGTTGTCAATAAATGAAACTACGTCAGCAGACGACAGTTTCACCCTTCTTCATGTCTTATGTATTTTGTGGCTGGACGCGTTGTTTTGCGTTGTATTTGCTTTGTATGTTGATGTGGTTTTTCCCGGAGAATATGGAATTCCAAAGCAATGGAATTTCCTCTTTCAGGTTGGTTCCTGTCTAGAGCTGTGACATTGTCCTTCCATTATCACCTCAAGCCTTTAGGTCTAACTTAGAGCCTTCCTGTTCCAAAATTCATTTCCTATGTAGCTATAACAATGCACCCTGCCACATTCACATTATGAATATACCGACCTTTGCCTGACTGGCAATTGCACTTTGCCTATACCTATTTCAAGAGTGACTAAGCAAATAAGGATAAGCAACTACTACAGTGCTACTTTCCAAAGTGCTATATTAATTCACAGGATTTTACTTACTTATTTACTCACTTATTCATGGGCCTGGAATGGTGATATTGCATTGTGCTAGAGCCAGAATCTTCAGTTTTTCTCTGTGAACTCATACCATGTACTTGACAATAATATACGTACAGTAGAACTTCGTTATTGCAGACGCGGTTATAACGAATCCTCGGTTATGTTGACAGAGGTTCTTTAGGAAGAAAACCGATGAGGCAGTGAAGATGAGACTGGAAAAGGAGAATGATGAGATTGAAAATGAGGAGGAATGGATGAAACAGCAGGAATCTATTCCTCTGATGACTGAATCTGAGGAACAGTTTGAGACGCCCTCGAAAAATAATTTTGAGGAAGAACCAAGTCATCTTTCCGCAGGCATTAGGTTGATTCATCTAACAAAGGTATGATCATGTAATGTTCTTAATTGAATATTTGGTCTTCTCTGCCTTATGACATAAAAGAACTGTATGCATTCTCACATCATAACTTTCTTTGGTCCTTACATCTTTTAAATACGAAATGCCACCAAAATCAGTTCCTGAACATTATTATTATTATTATTATTATTATTATTATTATTATTAGTTTTATGAAAAATCAGGAATTACTTTAGACAATTCATTGAGTCCTTTTGTGGAATATTCTGTTTTGAATATTAAATTTTTTATCTAGGAATTTTGCATTGGATCTGAAAAGAAGCAGGTCATCTGCGATTTGACTTTGAATATGTATGAGGGTCATGTAACTGTTCTTCTTGGTCACAATGGAGCGGGAAAGACAACTGCTTTTTCCATTTTGACAGGTGGCCATCATATTGCAAATAGCTCAGATGGTTGCAGTGCATTTGAATGACCTTCTGATACAAGATGTCTTCATTCTTATTATAGTTATTTAGTGTATAATTTTTGGTTAGGGTGCCTCTCCAGAATTTCAGTTGTTTTCTTATAGTTTCTTACTGTTTCGTTGTCATGATAAGAAACTCTTCTTGAGTATCAGGATCAGAGGTCGAAATGAGTCATCAATGGCTGATGGGTGATTGGTCAATGGGTTTCGACCCTTGCCTCATCAAATTTTAAAGACTGTGGATGCAGTCATGCAGCATATGGAATTTCAAACTCAAATTCATTGGCAAATAAATATTTGTAACAAAAATTTTGCATCTACACTATGGAATGATACCATTCTTAATTAGTTTTGTAATTGCATGTGCTAGTTTGAGTGGATATTAGCAAATCAATGTCTTCTTGTCTTTCAAAGGTCTATTTCCTCCAACAAGTGGAACGGCTTTTGTTGCCGGATTTGATATAACAGAGAACATGGAGGATATACATCAGATATTGGGCGTCTGTCCACAGATGAATGTACTTTTTGATTTGTTAACAGTCGAGGAGCATCTGATATTCTTCAATAAGGTTTCCACATGTTGTATTTAACTATTATTATGTGTCTGTAGCATTGGTAAGAGAATTTTCAAATTACACATAGGCTCGGGCCTTCTGTGTTTGTGTGTGTGCTTGTGTTTGTGTGTGTTTGTGTGTGTGTGTGTGTTTGCTACACTGTGTTCATTCATTGTTAACTTTTATTGGTTTAGAATTGAGTGGGCTTGTTATTGGTTTGTATTTGATGGTATACATATACTAGCTTACCATATGCCACAGATTGTCATCCAGGTGCCTGTCTGGACTTGGTTCTTATGCAATTAAGATTTGCTGTGCCATCCAGTGATTCTTCTACATGCATGCATTATGAAGTGGTGCTATAGAAGTTGATTATTGGATTGGACTGGCGCATGGTGTAACATGTGTCCCATTGAGCCATCACTTTTTCCTTTATGGAATCTTTTGTCTTGTGTAGTCTCACAGGCTTGACACCTGTTCCAATTGTTATGATGGTCTTTGTTGGACATAATGGCCTAAACATGTATTTGTTATTTGGCTAAATATGTTTGTTAAATTGATCGTTGTAGACCTATTTATTTAATTCTTTGCATTCTTACTTATTTGCATACCTAATTTGAATGTTGTCACTTGGAGGGATCATTTGGAGTGTATTATGTATCAGGACAGCTTGAGCATTAAGATTTGAACCTGGTCTTATGTGCACTGTACACCCTAAAATTTTCTTGGTGATACAGTTGCTTGCAATTTTTTAAAAGTATCTGAGGCAAACTCGCCTCCATGACTTATTTGTAAATTGCAGTTGAAAGGTTCTTTCAGAGGAAATGAAAATGACAAAGTGAAGCAGATGATGTCTGACATTGGCTTGGTCGACAAACGAAATGCCCTTGTTAAGACGCTTTCTGGTGGAATGAAGAGAAAACTGTCCGTTGGAATAGCATTCATCGGTCAATCGAAGGTCGCCTCTTATATCTATTTTATGACATTTTAGTAAGCTTTAATTTGGGGCGGAAGGATAGCAAAGTGGTAACAGTACTGGCATGGAGATCTGAAGGTCGTGGGTTCAGTACCCACTGGAGCTCTATGATTGACACAGCCTTCACTTGCTAGAGGTCAGTGACATAATGAGTAGCAGTGGTAATGCTGCGCAGTATCCATGGTACTTCAAGCCTGGCTGACTGCTATAGAAATGGAAGTCAGCACCGGTATATGGGTTCATATGGGAAGGACTTTGACTTTTTTCAAGCTTTAGCTAGTTTTTTCTTGGAAATCAAGAGCTGTGTTAATGTGTGTTGACATATTTTTTGCCTTGACTATTTTATGGCTGGGCTAAAAATTAATATTAAATATTTTTAGTGCGTATTGTTCTGACTTTGCCATTTTTGACAAAAATGCTTTTCGTATTTTTGTTATGAACACATATGTTGCTTAAGTGAATGATTTGCGGTGTAATAACATTACAAGCATTCTGCCAAATGACAATGCTTTGTAATGTATGTGTGATTTTGATATAGCTAATGTATATAGCTGTGTGTAATGCCACAGAATGTCCTTTGTTATCAGCATTTCATTGTGTGGCATGTCTCCTTTGATATTACCTCGCTGCATTGCCGCAGTAAATCACTATATAGAGTGGCACTATAGAAGCTATTGATTTGGTTTAATACACGGCAGGTGAATATGGTTGCTTTGATGTTTGTTGTTGAAGGTTGTCATCCTGGACGAGCCGACATCGGGCATGGATCCGTACGCACGACGAAAGACCTGGGAGCTCATTCGGAGACACCTTCCCGGTCGAACCATCCTCATTTCCACCCACTGCATGGAAGAAGCGGAGGCAGTTGGAGATCGCATTGCCATCATGGTCAACGGCGTCGTCAAATGCTGCGGCTGCTCGATGTTTCTTAAAAGTCGATTCGGTTGGAAAGATTTCTTTTGTTTACTTTTTCTGTACACGTTGTGTCTTCTCGTATATCATATAAAGAAGTGCAGTGGCGGCTCCACATGGGGAGTCCAGGGGGCCCATGCCCCTATTGAATGCCTGCCCCCCAGTTGGGACCTATGCTTAATGCTGCATACCTATCAACAAAATGTTGGCTCCCCATGCTTATAAGTTGCCAGCCCCAACGGCCCCCCGACTTGCCAAATCCTGGAGCCACCACTGAGGAAGTGCAATATTCTTTGCCTGAGGGTCGCAGTAAAGTAATGGTAGGATCTTTGCTGTGCAATCGGAGGGTTGTGGGTTCAACTCTAACCCTCCCCCCAACCACTGGGTAGTGACCTTGGACAAGTTGTTCACCCTTAGTTGTTTGTGAGGAAGACTGTGAGAATCCCTTGTCTCTGGGTGGTAAAAGCCAATTGGACATACTTCAGTACCTCACTTAGGACTGAGAACTCTTCATCATTATCATCATCATTATCATCATCATCATTAGCTGAGTGAGATGCAAACTGTTCTCCACTAATTAGTATCTTGGAATCGGTTTAGACTTCAAAAGATGGCCTGTTTTCCATGTTAGTGTAATCAATCCACTAATCATCAATCAATCAATCAATCAAAAAACTTCTATGGCACCACTATCAGAATACCCAGGGCATTGGCCGATGGTGCACCAAATCCAATCCGAATTGGAGCCAGGTCAAGCCGGAAAAGTCAGTTTGGTCGGTGGGGAAGAAATCTAAGTGGGATAGGCCAAGCCAAACAGCCATTATGTGGAATATGGCTGATCATGACGTAGATGATGTTGCATCCGAGTCTACAAGCAGATCCATACTACACTTAGGAAATCTTAAAGTGATCATTGTAGTGTTGGATTTTGTGATAGTGATATGGTGATTAACAGTGAAGCAGGTAAACGTAGATTTTGGCCAAGAAGGACTGCTATAATGAATTCCTGACAGGGCAGTCACATACAGTTATCAAAATATGTACAATAAACGGTTGATTGCAGGCTCACAGGTAAGGACAGTTAATCAGTGGTTTTCACACAGGCTTACTTAGCCTCCTAAACCACTTAAAATCACATTATTATTATTATTATTATTATTATTATTATTATTATTATTATTATTATTATTATTATTATTATTATTATTATTATTATTATTATCATCATCATTATCATCATTATCATCATTATCATCATTATTATCATTATCATCATCATTAAGGACAGCACAGGCTTGAGTACAGGAAAATGCAAGGAGTAAAAAGCTGATTTATTAGCATTAAATTAAACACAGGCACTAAATAAATTTACTAGAAGTTATGGTACATTACAGTATGCCTCATCGTGCCAATACTGCACACTTATTTACGTCATTCCAGGTGATTACCATCGCTTGACAATGAATGGAAATGCCAACTGGGACGTCCAAAGAGTGACTGAATTTGTACAGGGCTATATCCCCGAGATTGAGGTAGTTAGAAGTTGCGATAACAGCACATTGTACTTGCTTCCAAACAGCAAGAGGGAGAAGTTCCACGAACTCTTTGTGGGTATTGAAAGAAAGAAAGAAGATCTTGGTATTGCTGTATTTGGTGTCTCATCAGCCTCACTGGAAGAAGTGTTTATAAAGTTAGCCTTTATTATTATTATTACTACTACTACTACTACTACTACTATTACTACTACTACTACTACTACAGTGAAACCCGCTTAATTGCATAGGTGCCGTGCAAGCCTTGCTTATGCGATTAAATGGGCTAGCGAATAGCCGGGACGTCTGATAATTAATTGCACGCACATAACACTGGTTCGGGTTTTTATGTTGTTATGCAATTATGCAGGTTATGCAATTAAGCAGTATGCAATTAAGTGGGATCCACTGTACTACTACTACTACTACTACTACTACTACTACTACTACTACTACTATTGATCAATGTTTTGAGTTTCAAAATTGTACAAAAGTTTTGCTGTGACTACAGCTTATTATTCTAAGACTTTTTGATGCTCCATTCATGACATATTCTAGCTCTTGTGTAATATTGTCAAAATATTGATTGGTTTGCAAAATATTGCAGTTAATGATGCAAAATGTTATTTGAATCATAGGGTGCTGTATAAGTAATTTTTAGAGTGCTTTCAGTGAGGCAGAAAATTTGAGTTTGCACCATAAAAATGTGATTTAAAAGCAGGAATTCCTGATAGAAGATGTACATGGTTTTGAATGGTGTGTGATTTTGCCAGAATTTTAAAGTGAGAACTTGATATTAATGACTGTTGTCGTGTTGGTTGTTAGAATCAATCATTCTCTTCTTGATCACGAGACAGAAATGAATTCCCTTCCAAGCGAAGGCATTATAAACGACAATTTGTCTTCTCCTTGTAAGTGAATTCTGTGTATTATTATATTACTGTATATCTGCAATTTTCATAATTGGATTTCACTGTGGATGTGGTTTAGAGATTTTAACTAATGAATATGCTCGCAGAGAAATAGTAGGACATGCTCTAGTGACAATCAAGGCATTATCAGAACATTAATTGTTACAATTGTTACTGGTGACAGAAATTGCTGAAATCTTAGGACATTTGGAGAAAACAGTACAATTCAGAGTAAGTAAGTAAGTAAAATCTTGTGGATTTATATATGGCTCATTTCTAAGTTCGTGTTGTGAATGTGTGTGGTGAGGATTAGTATGCTGCACTGCATCAAATATTGGATTAAGTGTCTAGGATTACCATAATGCTACATTTGCATATACTAAATCCTGACTACATGAGATTAACTTAATTTCTTACTTGTATCAGGGTTACATCTCATGTCTTTGTGTGCTTTGCATTAAAATTATTTGATTTTTGTGCTGGGAATCTTTATATTGTTAATCATTGCAGGGCCATATACAGGAAATCCGTTTAGTGCTATAGAAGTTTAATTATGATGAAATGGGGCACTTTATGTTCCACTCTGCATTCTACCTTGCTCCACCCCATCCCATTCCATATGGAGTGGTGCATGTTATAATTATTGCTTTTTGTGCTGGAAGTAAAAGCAATGCTGGTCTATTTATTTTGTATTTATAACCTTTCAGCTTTTTGCCTTTAGTGAGAAATTAACTTTTAAAGAAATTGGGGTAGATTTGTGGGGGCACATGTCCCGATAGATCTGCCTCTGAATCATTGTTAATTACTTTAAATATTTTTGCATTGTGCTGTGTTTCAATGCATTGCATTGTAGAAAGTAAAGCTATGTGTATTTGTGCTCTTTTTAGATTCCTGTGGGTTCATTGGACAGCTCTTTTGCGCTTGGCTTAGCTGCATCTTTGCATTGCTGCAGAAGAAGGCTCTCCATTCGCTTCACAGTCATTGTCTCGTGTTCTTCCAGTTTCTCATTCCGCTCGTCTTCATTGCGGTTCCTTTGGCTTTTATTCGTGGGCTGTTTCACTTGCAGGACTCTCTCCCGCTCGATCTTGACGTGAAGGTGTTCTCAAGACCGTCTGTTGCCTATTGGACGCCTTATAAGTCAGACCAGGAACTGACGCGGTTTTACTCCAGTTACACTTCGGTGTTCGATTCAGGCGTGAGGCTGGTCAACGTGAGCGACGACGCGCAGCAGAAGAAACCTTGCCGTCGACTGCGGAAATTTCTCGCGGGCGAGGGAAAGAAGTCCATGAGAAATTACAACCAGCATTTTCCGATCTCTCTGTGTCTGACCAGATTGAACCCAAAGATGGCGTCGATACAGGCCGTGGCGTTTTTCAACGACGAAGCGCTACACACGGCGCCTATTTCGTTGAATGCCCTGGACAACGGCATTCTTCGATACACTACGAATACCACCGGGACGTGGAAAATTCGTGTCGTTAACCACCCACTCCCGAGGACCTACGGAGAATCTCTGGGCGACCTGGCGTTGCAGGGTCTCGAAGGATACGTCGTGGTTTATAGCCTGCTTTTCGGGATGTCCTTTCTCGTGGGCAGCTTTGCACCGTTTCTAATCCGCGAGCGTACGTTAGGCGCGAAGCGCTGCCAGTTGCTCGGTGGGTCTTCTGTTTGGTCGTTCTGGTGGTCGACGTTTTGTTGGGACTGGTCGGTGCTTAGTTCGTCCTGCGTTTTGATCGTCGCGTGCTTCTGGGCGTTTCGTTTGGAGTCGTTCACGCACGACGATCGCTGGTTGCTCACCTTGCTGCTGTTTACGGTCTATGGTTGGGGAATGCTGCCAGGTGTTTACCTGGTGGCTTTCCGCTTTGTCGAGTCTTCGTCGGGATTCTTGTGGATCACAGTTTTCAACATCCTCTTTGGTAAATATCTCGCGTTCACGCTTTCAAAACTTGAAATCAGTTGTGCGTCTCTTTCTAAATCAGTGCTTCCAGCTGATAATCATTTTCAACAGCGGCACACAACTGTTAAATCCAATGCAGCAGTAGAAGTGTGAGGCGATTCTTTCGGCCAGCTGTCACAGTGAGAAGATTCTGTTCAACATAGGCCTGTTAGGCAGGTGCAGTGAGCAAAATGTTGGAGAATAGTAAAATACTAATGGTGCTGTATTAATTGTTAATTAATAACTTCAATGAAGTTAAGCATGAAATAGTGTTACAGATTGCATAGAAAATATGTACTTATGAAGAACGATAGTCAAGATACTGTATACTAGACTAGAGTATAATATATAGTACTAGCAGGCCTATACAAATGCGTCATTTAGAATGAAATGTATGAATTTTGGATGCAGTGTGCCGTTGACTGTATGTTCCTTGGATAGTTTGTAGCGGCTGGAAAAGTTTGGGAAGCACTGTTCTAAAGGTACCTCCACAATCTGGGTTGTGTGAAATTGTAAAGTAATAGGTAGAATTCCTTTGATGGTTTCAGTTGCATCGTCATGTGTTTTGTGTTATTGGTTGGCCATAGTTTTAATTATTACGAGATTGAAGGAATAAAATAGTATAATTTTAAAAACTTCGACCATGTTAACTGTTTGATCTGTTTGTTCATTACAGTTATATTGGGATCATTCATTGAATTTCTTGAATCTCTAAAGTTGGATGCTTTCAATTTTGTGGCAACACTTGATCTGTTTCTTCACATGTTGCCAAACTACTGTCTATTTAAAGGACTATCAAGAATGCATGTGACTTATAATTATCAATACTTCTGCAAGAGAGATGAAATTAAGACGACCTGCAGTTTGCACCTGGATCACCCCTGCTGCCCAGGTAAGTGAAATATTTTTATTCACAGAAATAAAGTTTGAAAGCTTTCTGATTTTTAAACAGTTGGTCTTGTGTGTGCTTGATTCATTTGGAAAACTGTTTGAAGTGTGGTGTGACTTTTGCGGAGTTGGCTTTAACCTTTTTCGTTAGGAGTAGTATATGCAGTACACCATGTCTGGAGAAAAGTAAGCCAGCACATTTGTTAACACAGCTTTGCTAATTGTGAACCAACTTTGAATATTTTACATTTTACGAATCGGGGATACAGTTACAATTCCATAAATACATCATTTGAGAGAATTATCCCAAAATTGTGAAATTATATGGACATTCGTAAAATTTACACAGTAACTTACGTTTTTCAGGCACAGTGTAATATTCTTTAATTTCTTATCCCGCATTGATGGCACCAGATGTAATTATGCTCAGGGTGCCTAAGAATCTAAAGTGCCCACTCATCCCCTGCCAAAAATATATACAAAGACCTTTTTTCAGTGCAACCCTGAATTGTTGATTGAGTGTTAGTTACCCCATTTTAGGCTACCTGTTATGCCTTACCTGTTGTGCCTTTGACAATTCTGTGGCAATAATATAAATGTTACACAGTGAGAAACTTGACAGCCATCTTTTGACTCAGTTACCAAGGACATATTGTCTAATTTTGGTGTGATTTTGGACTGTTATCTTTGAGACAGGTTCCTTGTTTTGCAGAATTAAGCAAAAAGTTTATGTCCAGTACTTAGTTGGATGGCCACTAAATGAGAAACATACCATTGGCCTGTTTGACGTCGTATCCATTGTTAGAAATGACTGTTGAACAATATATAAGATTTATAAGATTGCTTGATAATCGATGATAGTTTTGAGGCTATTTATTTGTGTTATTTGCAGAGTCGTGCAAACAAAATTGTTTTGAATACACAACTAACCTGCTTGCGTGGAAGTCGAGGAGCGGCATCAGTAAAGAACTTCTGCTTTTGGGCATTTGGGGCGCAGTCTACTTCGCCATTCTGTTACTTGTGGAGAAGGGCTTGTTCCGTAGAATCGGCCGATGGTTTTGTCTTAAATGGAGCGCGATCGCTCTACGTTCGCGCAGTCGTTACGATGCAGACGTCGAGTGCCAAGAGAACGACGACGTGGCGGCCGAGAGAAAAAGAGTTGCCGAAACAGAGCTCGCTTTGCTGACAGCTACTGAGCCGATTGTCACGAGGGATTTGTGTAAAAGGTTTGGCCGTTTGGTCGCCGTTGACAGTCTGAGCGTTGGGGTCGGCAGAGGAGAATGCTTTGGCCTGCTCGGTGTCAACGGAGCAGGAAAAACAACAGTGTTTCGGATGCTGGTTGGCGATGAATTAGCAGCCGAAGGCAATGCATATATATGCGGCCAGGATGTCAAAAGAAGTATTCCCAAGGTAATTAACTAGTAGTAATAATAATAATATAATAAAAATGTAAGATCCTGTGGATTTGTATAGAATGTTTGAAAGTAGTACTGTAGTAGAGCTTAATAATAATAATAATAATAATAATAATAATAATAATAATAATAATAATATTATTATTATTATTATTATTATTATTATTAATAACCAACTATAATTCACTATATGCACCGCAACAACTGATGGTAATGGTACTAAAGAAGTTTTATGACTGACTGGCTGGCTGGCTGGCTGACTGACTGACTGACTGACTGACTGACTGACTGACTGACTGACTGACTGACTGACTGACTGAAGTACTGGTAGTCTAGATGTTTTTTTCAGATTGGCTATTGTTCGCAGTCCGATGCTCTGATTGAAGAACTGACTGGGAGAGAGTTGCTCGTTCTTTATGCCTTCCTTCGAAGGGTTGACAGTGCACTCATTGATTCACATGTTCAGGAACTCCTCGACTGCCTACTGCTCCAATCGGATGCTGACAAGTTAACTAAAGTGTGCAGGTACACTTCAATGATGGAAACTTTAAAGACTGCACATATCAGTTCATCCTGTTGCTCTGTTTAGATTTTACTGCAGATTTTTCCAGGAGATGTTGCTTATATTCAGTTTGACACGTGAAGTTTAACCCTTTGTACAATGGACCTGGCAATTTATTCGTATTCCCAGCTACTATAGCCACTGTGGATAAAACTACCGTTCTGAAACCGGTTTCCTGTTTCTTGTTTCCAAAGGGTTAATGTCACGTACATAATTTTATGTTAAACACAAAGACATTGTAAAACTGAGTTTGACAAGAGCATCATTGTATGAACTAGCTTCATGTGTTTGCCACCTATTGGACTGCTGTATAGGTATATGATCGTTGTATATATTTGCTATATATTGTACATTTGAGTGATACATTAACGAGAATCGATGTCTGCAAACATTGCTTTGTTATTGTACGTGCACAATGCTGATCGAATAGACCCGTTTCCACGAGCAGAAGTGTGTTGAATTTGTTTAGCGGTGGCACCAAGAGGAAATTAAACGCTGCCGTAGCGCTTGTTGGCTGGCCAAGCGTGATTCTTCTCGATGAGCCCTCAACGGGGATGGATCCAATTGCCCGGAAGCGTTTGTGGGACATCCTCTTAAAGTTGCGGGATTTGGGAAGAACAATTCTACTTAGCACTCACAGGTCGGCATACAAGATTTATTTTAGAGCGGCATTGTGAAATAATTTAAACGAATACCGTCAGGCTTGGTTGCCAATTTCTCTTTCTGCTAATGTGACGTCACGTGTGAGTTCCAATAAATTATATAATGCTCTAATGTTTGTTGATGCAGTATGTTCAATGGTGGATTTGTTTAATAGGGAACAATTTGACTAGCAATGCTTGAGTGTGAAATTATTTGGACTTCACTGTTGAGAGTTTAATTGTTTGCCTATAATGCTAAACATTAGCGTTTAGAAAGTCATTGCAATAGTCTGTACTCACACTTTGTCAAAGTTAGGCTCAAATGAATAGATAATTGCTAGACTATGTGATGACCGGTTTTTGAAACCACTATTTTAAAATTGTGAAACTAATAGAATCTACAAACAACTGGGAGATGTGGAGGTCCATGGTCGCCAACGTAGTGATACAGGGCACCTAAAGGAGAAGATTTAAAAATTAAATTTGACTAAAATATGAATGAATAGCAGCAGGGGATAGGTCTTTCCAGTTCATTTTATGTTTGTAACAAATCTCTTCTAGTTGACAAAAAATCAACGACTGTGATGCAAATGCAGTCTACAGCCTTCAATTTCTGATTTTTACTGTGAAGGATGGACCCCAGAAGTTAATAAATTTCAGCGTCCCTAAGGGCAACAATTTCGATGGCCTGATTTATTGGCCCAGTGTCCGACTGACTGAGGCCAAAGCCAAGGAATCTGTAAAGTAACAGATGTTGTAAATCATTCAGGCTGCAGATAAGTATTGAATTTATCGGGGTAATTTGTCTACACTGTTTAATCAGGAATGAATTCTAGGGAGGCAAATTTAGTCAAGAAAATGATAGCCTAACACATTAGCAGACCGCCAGCTCATAATAGAAAATTCCACCCTCAGTGGGTATACTAAAAATCGTCAACTCCTAAGCTTTGTGTTGTCGTCAATTTTGCGTACCACTGCCAATTTTATCGTACTGTTTTGGCTGCAGTATGGACGAATGCGAGACACTTTGCAGTCGGATAGGTATCTTAGTAAATGGAAGGCTGCAGTGTCTTGGAAACTCTCAGCATCTCAAGAGTCGCTTCGGAAAAGGATTTCGAGTCTCGGT
>CM030832.1:44535911-44640911 GCA_018105865.1 Metaphire vulgaris | reverse complement strand
TTGGGGGTGGCGGTGAAGCGAACGAAGCAGAAGGCGATGTTTGCTCGGACGGGTCTCTAGGCGTTGCTTGACCGCCGGGGAGGGAGGGGGCAGTTTCTGAGCATTGCGTCGTTGCGTAAGGGTGCTGCTGTCTCGCTGACTTTGTTCCCGGTGCTGGAATGGCGATGCGACTCGTGAGTCATTCGAACGTCGCCAGGTGGCGCGTAGGAGATTACCAGGGTCACGTGGGGTGCGACCCCTCGACCCGCCCAGCATTTCTCTCCGTTGTGGGACGGTTGGACGAAATTATGCGCATATTCGGCGGGGGAAGGGGTAACCATTACGAAGAAAGATATCCGAGAGACGCCGTCAACCTTATTGACGCTTAATCCATGAGTGATGGGAAGCATGATTGACTACAGTGAAGACAGTGCGTGGAAATGTATGCTATGCTGTATTGAAAAGCGTGTTATAAAAACTGTTGTTATTTGTAGACTCGAGGACAAGAACACAGCAAAGAGAATACATGAATAAAACGATGATTTGAATGAAAAGCCAAATGAAACATAGAAGTTCTCACACAGGCCAGATCCCACTTGTCCACTCTAAACTCTGGGATACTTTTGCAGGAAAATTTACGCTTTCCCAATAGCCAGCTGGAAAATGTGGGGGAACCCGGAACCTCGAACGTTGTGTGCAACATTTATTTTCTCTTCACAAATCCCGATGAACTTCCTGATTCCAGTGAGATCTTCGGACAGCATGGTTACTTTGACTGTAGTGTTGGAATGGAGAAAGTTTTTTAAAATAATGAATAATGCTTTCAAACGCATCAAACTGTTCACCTTGCTTTCTTAATAAAAGCATTTTTGTATAGCAAAATCACGGTCTCTGCTCCTATCAATTCCCATCACAACTCAGTATGAGATGGTGTGTGTGTGCGTGTTTGCGTGTTTGCGTGCGTGTGTGTGTGTGTGTGTGTGTTTTTACAGACGAACACACATGGCCAAGATTTGACGTCATTAATTGGTTAAGAAATTAGAAATTGAACACACACTCACAGTTTTACATTTTTCGTTTTCTTTGACACCCGGACAGGTTGTTGACACGTCATTTGAATGTTTGATTGCGTGCTAAATGCCTTTTAATAGTCGCGTCTATTGCGGATAGCTAGTTAGTCTTCTCTGCACCTCTTCTCTCCAACCGATCGCAGCTCATCGCTTAATTGCACAATCAAACGGTCGTAAGTTCCAAGAAAAGCGATTGTACGCAATTAAATCTGAGAGATGAGAGAACTTTCTCTGCCTCAGTCTCTGCCAGTGGCGGTTCCACCATGTTGATGGCTGGGGATGCATCCCCCACCGGGGTTCCAGATGACTTTTTTTGCTTGTCAACCTATTTTCCGGTGATTTTTTTAAATTGCGGAAAATACTGCAAATGACCTTCTTTTTCTTACTTGTCGGCCTTTTTTTGGCAAGGTTTCTTAACATTTAGTGAGCAAAACACTGCTAACAATGAACTGTTTTCAATGTTTTATTCTTTTTCTTCTTCACTTTGCATCCCCCACCACCAACTTCCCAAAAAATTTCATCTCCCCACCAAGAAATCCTGGAACCGCCACTGGTCTCTGCCTCAAACTCTGTCTTTCTCTCTCCCTCTCTCGCTCTCTTTCTCTGTCTCTTTCTCTGTATCTCCCACTGTCGTCTTCTATCTCTATCTTTCCTCTCTCTCTCTCTCTCTCTCTCTCTCTCTCTCTCTCTCTCTCTCTCTCTCTCTCTCTCTCTCTCTCTCTCTCTCTCCACATTATACATATATACAGGGCGCGATTTGCGAGGGGGAAGGGGGAATCTTCCCCCACTGCCAAACTGCATTCTCCTACTGCTACATTCCCCACCACTACATCCCCCCACTGCTACATTTCTCAACAACTACATCCCCAAGCTCGACATATCCCTCCCCACTGCTCCAGGTCACAAATTGTACCCTGTATATATATACTGTTTATATATATATATATATATATATATATATATATATATATATATATATTACTTTCTCTTTCCTTTTATCTTACTCTTCTCTTTCTTTCTCTTATTCTCTCTCTCTCTCTCTCTCTCTCTCTCTCTCTCTCTCTCTCTCTCTCTCTCTCTCTCCCTCTCCCTCTCTCAGTTTTAGAAAATTATTTAAAAGCTGATTCATTGACCACAACAAGACTTATTCCCACTGCACGACGAGTTACTTTTCTTGCGCGACAACATTTCTTTCTGCAATCGCGAAGACTGATTCACGCGCAGAAACTCAACGCGCACCTCAGCGTCGTCGAATGTCCAGACATCTTACAAGAAGATGCCGTGAAAAGAAAGACGTGACTCAGCATTTAGTGGACGCTGTCGGTCTCCGCGCATCGTCAAGACCAACAATGGACCAATCAATCGTCGTCTGACAGTGAGATTGGAACCACGGCTGCTGAGTCTGGCGTCGTCTTCCTCTCGTCTGCGAAATTAATTTTCGTCTTTCTTCGTCGGTCCCAACAGCATCTGTTCGGTTAATTAGGCCTGGCGCCTGCAGAAAAATAGTCGTTGGCGTAGCCACGGAGGACCGGGCACCCTATCTTGGGGCTGCAGTGGCTGGGACCGGTCGTGGAAATTGGGGGGAGGGAAGGGGTAATAGTTGTGAATGACTTAACGCGCGTTAACAATCGTATAAAATGGTGGTAATGATGATAATGGTGATATACTACTACTACTACTACTACTACTACTACTACTACTACTACTACTACTACTACTACTACTACTACTACTACTACTACTACTATAATACTAATACTAATACTACTACTATAATAATAACTAACTACTAATAATAATAATAATAATAATAATAACAGTAATAATAATGACTGGGACCGGTCGTGTGATTTTCTTTTTTTTTGGGGAGGCTGGTGTAGGTAGCATGGGCGATAATAAGAGTGCTACGTAGACGTGCGAGAAGTTGAACTCGACGAGTATTTTTATTTTATCCGAAAATGTCGATGCGCACCCTCCCCATTCTGGAACTCTGGCTGCGCCACTGGGATAAGTACACACGCTTCGCTGTCAACGCCAAACGTGTGCTTTCCTCGTGTTCCGCAGTCGCTAGGATAGCGACTGATTAACATTGCATAACAGCGTCAGCATCGCTGCCCCAGACAGCTGTTATTTGTACTGTTAGAGAAAGAAATGCAGTGCAAAGAAAATAGGCGCTACACAAATCCTGTCTTTGTCTCGTCTGTGGTAATCATGAGCAGGGGCGTAGTGACGGGGGGGTATATCGGCATATATATAAACCCCTCCCCCAAATCAGTCTACCTTGAAGTTTTTTAATGTGATTTATAGGCCTATGCGGTTATATGTGGTTATATCATTATATGTAGTTTATATGGTTTATAGTTAAGGTTTATATCCTCCCCAAAAAACATTTATACCCTCCAAAATCAAATTCCTGGTTACGCCTCTGATCATGAGACATTACGCAAATCCAAATTCGATCCTACTAAGGCGCTTGGTCGTAAAATCTGCACAAGATTCAGAGAAGCCATGTTGTGAAACATCACATATACAATTTCAAACACGATAGAAAGCTTTCCGTCTTCATCTGTATTTGTGATTAGATTTAACGGAAACAAACAAATAATTCAGTTTATTTAGATTGCATTCGCAAATGTCTTGGAACCAGCGAGCCACTGCAGTATATTTCGGCCGTTTCACGCGCAGTTAAAATTGCACTAATTATATTATACGTGAATAATAATTTAAATCGGGCAACATCAGACACCAGGGTACGCGCTATTTCTTGTAATCGTCCACGTCTAATTTCTCGAACATTAATGTCCATCTTTTAGTACAGTACTACGGAGACCCTCCATGTATGCCCCAACTTCGTACTCCAATTCGTCAACAAAGTTGACGGGGAAGCATATACAGTAGATGACGGTGCTAGAATCCCTGAGTACTTTCCCATTTGTTTATACGGTAACATTTTACGATTACTGTAAGTAAATGAGGCCATTAACTAAATATTACAGCAGCGTGTCTAGGAGATTGAACTAGCGTCAGGCGTAAACGATAAGAGTAATCACTTGGCTGTAAAATAATCACGTTAACCCCTTTAACCGTGTATTTAACTGCAACTCATTGTAAAATGGACGGATATATCCGGGATCCCCAGTTAAGGGGTTAAACTCGACGAAGATGTGCTAAAGTTCTGGTAATTCGTTTGTACCTAGCATGTACTTCCAGATCAGGGACATCTGCAGGGATATTTTTACACACCCCTAACACCCCCCAACACCCCCCTAAATTAGTAAATTTGAGGTCGACACCCCACAAAAATGGTAATGTGACAATGGTATGCATACAAAATGCATACTAATTAGCTCCGGACACCACCCGCCTAATTTGAGGTCCACCCCCGCCCCAAATCCACAATCCTAGAATATCTCTGAACATCTATATATCAGCAATCTATGGATGTCCCGTTTCAGAACTGCTGTTCAGTGAAAACTCATTCAACAATTTGGCAGAACTTTTGTTCAGTGAAAACTCATCCAACAATGACAGGGCTATTTAGCTTGGAGCCCGCGGGCCAAATGTGGCCCGCAGAGGCCAAGGAAGTGGGCCAGTGGCCCGCGGGTCATTCCCAAAACAGTGAAATTGTCTTAGATTGTATGCGCTGAGCACCGGGTAGAGCAAGGGCAGAGTTTTTCGCCAGTGGCGTGCAGAGAGTGGTGGGCGCCAGGGCCCAAGTCGATAAAAATGTTTTATGAGCAAAAAAAGCCGGCGAGTCAATTTTGGCGCCCCCCCCCATTTGGTCGGCGCTCGGGGCCGTCGACCCCTCTACACACTACTGTTTGGCGCCCATTCAAGTCACGCCCGGGGCAGCTGCCCTGCCTACCGTACCCTAGGTACGCCACTGAAATTTGCATTTCATAAGTTTTGATTTATTGTTTGATTGTTCCAGGTTAGATTATTCAAAACGTTGTTCTGACTGAACGCTTTATGATAAGGCTTTCTGCAAATGATATTAGCTGACACGCCATCTTATTGGCCAGGACTGATCACCGCTCTGACAGGACCTCCTAAATATCGCCTCTGGCTTTTGGTCGTCAAGGCAACCGTGCTGCAGAGACTGATGGCAAGTGAAGACCAGTTTTATACTGGAAAGAACTGAGACAGACAGAAAGACGGACAACAGGAAGAGAGAAAAAAAGAAAGAAAGAAAGAAAGAAAGACGGACAGACAGAGATAGAGACAAAATAAGAGACAGAGACAGGCAGACAAACAGACAGACAAAGCACAAGGACAGATACAGAGCAGAGCAGAGCGAGAGGCAAGAGGAGAGAGAGAAAAGAGAGAGAAAGAGAGAGAGAGAGGGAGAGAGAGAGAAAGAGAAAGAGAGAGGGAGAGAGAGAGAGAGAGGAGAGAGAGAAGAAAGAGAACTAGAGGAGGATAGAGGAAATTTACAGAGCAGAGCGAGAGGCGAGAGAGAGAGAGAGAGAAAGAGAGAGAGAAAGAGAGAACTAGAGGGAGGGATAGAGGGAATTGTACTGAGCCAGTAAGTCTTCTGTCGCTGAGGGAGTCGCAGCAGATGAAGGTCGTTGGATTGTGAAGAGGGATTTGGATGGCGTTTGACGACGAAAAACGATGAAAGCAATTGGAATTCTCTGACTTAACCCATTAAAACCCACATCAAGATATTCAGTTTATTTTTTGATCATTTATCCAAATTGGTCTGTGATGAACATATATGGGTTTGGTTTCCTTAGATATAGGATATTTTTGTAGATATTGTGTATTAAGTTAGCGTCTATATATAGGACTGTAGGCATCACAGGGTACAAAATTTCTGTATTTCACATCCGACAAAAACTGATCAAATTAGGTGTGTTTTAATATTTTTAAATTGTGCTCACAATCAGGCCTACCTGTGTTTTAGTCTGATACTTTGTCTTATATACAGGACAGAGTTATCCGGACCCCAGTAGATGGATGGTGTAGTTGGCTAGGGTTATGGTTAGGTTAGGGCAGTGTTGGAGTTGCCGTGGGGCAGTGGCGGCTCTAGGATTTGGCAGAGTGGGGCCGTTGGGGTGGCAACTTCTAATCACGAGGCATTTGTTGTTTAGAAGAGGGTCCCAACTGAGACTGAGAGAACTCAGTAGAGAGAGCCGCCACTGGGGGGAGAGCTAACTTTGCAACCCTCAGTACAATGGTAGAGTCTCTGTCATTTATTGAATTTCAGTCCTCAACCCCCATCTCAAATTTCAAGAGGTTCCCTATAGAAGAACTGGGGAGAGAGCAAAGCATTCAATGTATGGGCCAACATTACATTTTACATTTGACTTTGGGTTTCCCTTTGCACTGGGAGGCTCTTATGAGTCGGGGAGCGGATGTCTGCTGAGACGACGATCAAGGCGAGCGTTGTCCCTTGGAACAAAGACCCTCGGTCTGAAAATCCTTGTGGGATCCAAATCAATGCATGAACACCTGGGCAATTTCCTGCGAAAGTCCAAGAGAGCCAGTGGTCTGTTACTGTATGAAGGACACATTCTGGAACAGAGCATTCCGAACAGCAATATCTGCAATGTATGCAAACAATGAGATCTAATACCAATTCTATATTTAGAGACATTCTGAGGTCTGTGTCTCATCTTGTCATCTTTGTATTCTGTTCCTGGCAAGGCTTCTTAGAAACTCGGTCAGAAGAGAGTTTTCCGTTTTCTGCGACCAGAGAGATGCATGCTGCCTGAAAATGAGACTCGCTAATTATCACCAGTCAGAACATAATTTGAGAGTTGTCAGAGAGAGAAAATTTGACGGAAGGCATTCAGCGACAAGCTGCCTGCTAGAGAGCTCCACTGTCTTCCTCAGGCCCATCTTCAGGTGGGGGGAGAAACATTTACATTGGAAATTTCCAGAACATCATGTACTAAATATCTCTTTCTATAAGCAAATTTCAGACCATTTTCAGAAAATGATATCAAACAAAGCATGGGTAAGTCTTCTGTCGTTGAGGAGTCAATTTTTAGTCAGCAGATGAAGGTCGTTGGATTGTGAAGTGGGATTTTGATGGCGTTTTTAATTGACGAAATAAGAAAAGTATTGTTTTAAAAAATTAATAGAAAAACGATGAAAGCAATTGGAATTCTCTTGACTCAAAGTAACCTCTGATACAGACTTTAAATTGCTGGACTTCATTCAGCGCGCATTGCCAGCCGACTCTCGTATACATATGCGGCCTCGGTTATAACATGATCAGACTTATGCGTACGAATATATGTTATAAATCTATAACAGTGTGGCTGATAAGTATTACAAAGACAGGCGCACAATAAATCACTAAGGTATGTTTCGTCGTTGTTGTGAATTTAAATAGGCTCGCCACATCATCGCCCTTCAGTCGTTTTTCAATCGCTGTTGTCATCATCATCTCTGGTATTCTGGTCTTGCTATTTCTATTCTTATTCCTGTTCTTATTAAAATATTTGATCTCACACAAGGCAGACCCTTCTGAACCATTTTAAACATTATGATTATTATGATTATTATGATTATTATTATTATTATTATTATTATTATTATTATTATTTGTTAATCTGTCGGGTTAGTTTTCTTTAATTTAGACTAACACTGTCATGGATAAGCTCTGTATTTTTCCGGAAAAGGCGGTTATATCCGATTTACTTTAGGGGCTGTCCATTAATTATGTCAACAATTTTTGGGCAATTTTTGACCCCCTCCCCCTCTTGTCAACAACTGTTAACTTTCAGTTACCCCCATAATTACGTCAAAACTTTTGACCCCCAGATCAATGACAGGTCCCAATAACAAGGTTAATATTTTTTATGATGATGACCATTTTTTCCCTTTTTGCTCGTCGTCGAGTGTCAAAATGTGATGGTTATTACCTTTTTTGTCATGCTTTTTCCATCATAATAAGTAGTATTCCATGAAATTTCCTAGTTTTTGATTATTTGTAAAAAGTGTAGTTTTTGATTATTTGTAAAAAGTGAAATTGTTGACGACAACTTCTCTTGACCCCCTGTCAACGACTGTCAAAATTTTCAAACTCCCCTAAATTGTTGACGTAATTAATGGACAACCCCTAACGTAATAATAATAATAATAATAATAATATTATTATTATTATTATTATTATTATTATTATTATTATTATTATTATTAAAGAAGTTATTTAAGTGGCTTAGGAAGCTAAGTTATTAGCCTGTGTGAAAACCACTAGGCCTATAATGATTTTACATTAAATAACCTACAGTGTACAGTAGTCTTCCCAGATAACTTTTGAATCCGTTTTCATTGTTTCAACTGTTACTGCGTTATCGTCCATACTGTCCCACTTGCCCACCACAGCCTTTTTATCTAATTCAGTTCTGTTCCGAGCAGACGCTACGTGGCGATTTATAGACATTCGAATGACGACAGGAGAAAGTCGTTTACTTTTTCCGTCGAATGAACCACGGACTGCACTCACAACAATGCGTTTGGTTGTCTTTGACGGTCATAGACTACGGCATGCAAGGGTCAAATTTAACGTTCGGCTGGACAGCATTTCACGCTGCCGTATTGAAACCAACGCCGAAGCAAACATCTCTGATGTCCCATCTCTCGATTCAAATTCTATTTGACTGCGGACACACTTTCACGATCGATTTCGAACTGAAATCGAGGCACTGCGTGTCGATTATGATGTGAAATCGAGGCAGTACAGAGTGCTGGATCTCCCACAAGCTAAGACTACTACTACTACTACTACTACTACTACTACTACTACTACTACTACTACTACTACTACTACTACTACTACTACTACTACTAATAATAATAATAATAATAATAATAATAATAAATAATAATAATAACAATTTGATTTAAAGTGGCAGCTTAGTGGCTTATGAGGCTAAGTAAGTCTGTGTGCAAATCTTTAAAGATTTGCAGCACCTGGCTAACACTCTAATATTCAAGTAGCTTACCTAGGGCATGGCAGGTAGGACAGGTATCTGGAGGCCAATTGAAGGGGACACCGAAAAACTTTGCGATCTTGCTCGATTCAGCGTAGAAGGAGAAACTGAGAAAACTGACTTTGAGCAAATCGTAGACCAGTTCGCATCAGTAAAAGCAAGAAATTGTATTTGCGGTTTTAATCTTTTGTCAGTAAAATGTCATTATTTGTTAATTAATTATTTGCTAGCCTGGTGATTTAATTTTTGGCCCATGACTTTGGCATCAAATACCATAGGTAAGCCTTTTCAATATATGCCTGTAAAGATACTTCGAGGACACAACCTGCAAATTCCACACCGGATTAATAATTTGACTGATAAAAACTTTATTAGAGCCTATAAGATTATTGCTCGCACATTCAGGATGTAAATGTAAGCATAATTTTAATTTCTAATATCTTTTTATCTGTGGCCTCTTTGATACGTAAGGTATGTATTATGTATTATTATGCATTGTGTTTTGACCATGCGTTTTGTCAAGATGGACTTATTAATGATTTTGTTCGCAGTTGAATTGATAAGGGACAACATTTCTAATTCCACAGTCGGTTTCCATAGATGGTTCAATAAAGAAAATTACACCCAGTTATCCATGGACCATATCTGTGAAAACTCAATTGCGCCTTGTTTGTGTGCCTGTTCTCTCTCTCTCTCTCTCTCTCTCTCTCTCTCTCTCTCTCTCTCTCTCTCTCTCTCTCTCTCTCTCAGCTGAAGGCAGATTTTTTCCGCCTTGCACCGTATTTCGTTAGAGCGGTTGATTTTTACTGTCAGCGTTTTCAGATCGTCTAATACGCAACTGTCCGCTGTCTCGATTCGGTAAATCTTTTCGATTACCGTCGACGACAACAAAGGCGTTCAATTTGACGCCGCAAGTGTACGAATGAACCATCCGAACGGATCAGCAGCATCTCAGTTGCTGTTTGGAGGACGACGACGACGAAGAGGAGGAGGAGGAGGAGGAGGAGGAGGAGGACTCACTCTGCAGATGATCTTCATAAACCGTCTTAAGCGCCAACTGTTAGTCGACGCCGTCAAAGGAACTGGTCGTCACACTTGCGTTGCAATCGCCACAATTGTCCCGCGCATCGAGTGAGACGATATTGAATTTACGCGGACAAGGCGCTGTACTTATCAACGACGCATCCGATAAGAGAGAGATAGAGTGTGTGAGTGAGTGAGAGAGAGAGAAACAGACAGACAGCCAGACAGAGACAAACAGCCAGACAGAGACAGACAGCCAGACAGAGACAGAGTTACAGAGAGAGTCAGAAAGAGACAGACATACAGACAGACAAAGACCGACAGACAGATAGAGAGAGAAATAGATACAGAAAAACAAACAGAGAAGCAGGGACATAGACAGACAGACAAATAGACACACAGAGAGAGAGAGAGAGAGAGAGAGAGAGAGAGAGAGAGAGGGAGAGAGGGAGGAGAGAGACAGAGCTAGCCAAAAAGAGAGAGACAGCCAGACAGAGTGCAAGCGGAGTTATAAAGATACGACGTGTGGGGCATTATCACCCGACAAATGCCACTGGGACTATGGATTGACGATGAAGAACCAGAAGAGATGTGTCATATATATATATATATATATATATATATATATATATATATATATATAAATTAATATAATCATTAAATTAATCTCGTTGGTACGTGATTGCAAAGAAGCTGCGCGATTAACGGTAGCAGTAAACCGGTTCTTTTGCGGATTCCAGAAGTGCATGATTCGAGTGACAGTCGTGTGAGTGGCACATAACCCGGGTGTCATAAAGCCACGCGATAAATTAACCGTGGTCCGGTTATTAGGGATGGAAGTTCGAGATCGTATTGTAGAGAGTGTGGACATTCGAAATGAGAACTGATAACACAGGTCATATACTCTGAATTATCCGAATTGAAAGCACAGCTGTTATTGCACATAAGAAAAAACTCAATATAAAAAGAACGCTTGTGAAAGTACTGTAGGTCGACTCTGAGTGGATCAGAGGAACAAGATGAAATGACAACGATTACATATTCTAATTTCTAAAGACAATTTATTTTGATTAGTCTCATTCGTATGTATATATATATAGCCTAAATAACTATTCACTTGTAAAGTTTCTCGATTTGCAAGATACGCATGGATTGAGCGGAGATCAGTGTCATACGTTGATTCTGCACTGAAAACAAGGACATCTGAACCAACGAGCACAGTAAAACCTCGACGGTTCCTGAGGGGATATGCATGATGGATGGATGGATGAATGGATGGATGGATGGATGGATGGATGGATGGATGGATGGATGGAGCGCAGTCGAAGTCGACTGATTCTCCTATTGAGGACAGAAGAGGAAACATTCGCCTCTATCTCTTCCGTTCGATTGATGGTTCCGGTGTCGAGTAAATCGCCACTGCAGTTCGCTTAAGCCCTAAGACCAAAATTCCCATGATGTGGGAATAATAGGCATCCCGCCGAAGTTACGATTACTTGACCTTTTTCTTTTTGCTGTCAGGTCTTAAAACTAGCTGATGACCTTTTTGCTCATCAGCTGTAAAATGAGTAAATTTTGTATATTTCGCTCCGGCGACCCCTCTCTTCTCTCTGGCTCTCTCTTACTCTCTCTCTCTGCACTCTCTGTCTCTGCGTGTACGCGCTCTCTCTCTCTCTCTCTCTCTCTCTCTCTCTCTCTCTCTCTCTCTCTCTCTCTCTCTCTGTGTGTGTGTCTGTGCGTGTATGACATGGCTATAGTGACTAAAGTCTTATTATGTTTATTGTATCTAATGCATAAGGGTTTCGCTAATGGATTTATAAAAACGTTCTGCTGATGGAACATTTCTCGAGCTGCTTCATTTTATCACAATATGCCCCCAAGGACCAATCTTATATGTTTAAGATCCTTTTAAAAGCCTGACGCAAAGGATATTGATATCTAGCGTACTGTGTTTCAGCTGGCATATATATATATATATATATATATATATATATATATATATATATATATATGTGCCAACTATACATAGTTGTGTGTGTGCCAGTTAGAGGACGTAAGACTAAGTGCTTAACGCTGAAATAATGATTGTCTCGCATATTTCGTTGTGGATAAAGATCGTCTTTAGCTGAATATTACAGACAGCATTTTTCGTAGAATTAGGTAGAATTAGACATAAGAAAACATGCCAGTCGGAACTCATTTTTAGCAGGGGTGCATTTTTTCAGGGGCGTAGCTTAAAAAAATCAGCATTAATCATTTTTAAAACTCTGACAAGAAAAAATAAGGTCATCACCCTTACTTTATCGTGTCTTCTAAAATCTTGGTAAGCAAAAAAACAGCCTCATATTCCAGAGGATGCAGTGCACCCAGTTTTTCGTAACGTGGGGGCATCCTATTTTTCGGCATGGGTTTGATTGGGGTTTTGATTGATACTGATGACCACTAATGGCAGATACTGAAAGAAAACTACAAGGACAAGGTGGCAGAAGGGGCCCCAGAAAGGACTAAGAATAAACAAAAAGAAGACGTACTGTATGGTAATTACAAAAACAAAGAAATTCTAAATGCGTGTTGAAAACCTTAACACAGTTCAAATATCGTATTCAGGGTGGAAAAGGAAAAGGACATTGAAACGATGACGTTTTTTTTTCTCACAAATAAACATATTTCAACAACAACACGGCTCAGAATTCTTCACAGCTTTTTGCGTTTGGGCGGTTCTGATGTACGGCTCGAAACATGGACGTTGACAAAAACATCAAAAGGAAACTGGAAGCTTGTGGTTTCTCAGAAGGATGCAAAAATTTCATGGACAGAAAGAATAACCAATGAGGAAGTACTAAAAACTTTTTGGTACAAAAAGAAAATCACTAAAAACCATAAGAAAGCAGCAGCTTGCTTTGGACATCTAATAAGAAAAGACGGATTGCACTAGCCATAACAGGAAAAATAGAGGGAAAAGAGCAAGAGGAAGACAAAGAATAAAGACGGACAGCCCGACAAGAACAAGCAACATCCTATTTTCGGCAACATGAAGAGTTGGAAATTGGTCGCCGACGTAGCAATACATGATGAAGAAGAAAAGAGTTCTAAAAATGGACCCAATGCCGTCTCTTATTCAACAAACGCTCTCGTTTTTGTGGCCAGCACAAGTTGATTGTCTCAAATATCAGGTTTATTTTCTCTCTCTTCCGTAGGCCTGTCTGCGTTTCAAAGCTATGTTCTCTCGTGTCTGGAATGGCAGCTTGCAAGGCAATCGAATGAGTTTGGAGGGAGATTTTTGTGCTAAAATAGTTGTAGATTCCAGTAGTTTTCTTTCGAATATCCACGCTGTTTCCTGACGGATATTCTGTTTTGGAGCATATAATGAAAACTGCCATAAATAAGCTTCCCTACTACGCCGCGTTATGATCGAGTGCGTGTCTAGAATGTATACAAGTGATACGAGTGGATTTCTTCACTGCCTTGATGCCACATTCCGGAAGGCGTTCCAAACGCAAAAAGTATAGGATTTCTTGCTTTATTGAAAACTGCGTTCAACAACAACATTGCGTTATTCCCCGTTGGCTGCGCTGCAAGTCTCTGATACACAGTAATTGTCAGGAACATGGAGGAACCGTTGTTTAGATAGCTCTGAAAACTGCAAGTAAGCCTATTACGCAACAGAGCGAGTGTAACGCTAAGTCTCATTGTCAGCCATATATTCCAACGTTCAGGTAAGACCATTTGTATTTTCTTTGAAGCAGTTTTCTCGTTTTAAATTGTATCCCGTGCATGAGTTAATTTGCATCTTCCTCGACCTAAGGTTTGACTACGAAGTGAGATGATGATGATGATGATGATGATGATGATGATGATGACGAGCAGGAGGAGGAGGAGGAAAAGGAGGGGGATTACGATGGTTATTACTGTGACGACGACGACGATGATGATGATGATGGTTGTGGTGGTGATGAAAATGATGACGATGATTATGATTATGATTGTGATGATGATGATGATGACGAATATGGTGATGATGGTGATGCTGATGATGGTGATGAATATGATTATTTGATAACGATGATGATGATGATGATGATGATGATGATGATGATGATGATGATGATGATGATGATGATGATGGTGGTGGTGGTGAAGAAGAAGAAGAAGAAGATGATGATGGTGAAGAAGGTGGAAGAAGATGATGATGATGATGATGATGATGATGATGATGATGATGATGATGATGATGATGATGACTGTGATTATTGTAATGATGACCCATAGTAGTTGTGATTGTCTAGTATTTTCCATATTAGCCCTCGGCAAAGGTTGAACTTCAGTTCCAGGTTTTAGCAAACAAGGCCCTCGTCCCTGGAGAATCGGTTACGCCATCGTCGAGGAGGAGGAGGAGGAGGAAGAAGAAGAGGAGGGTAGGGGAGGGAGGGTCGGCAGCGGGCAACATTTTTACCCAGTTTTGAGCAGCTGGTCTCGGCTCCAGAGCTTCGTTGAGTCTCGTAGACCGAGAGTGAATCAGAAAATTAATGAAACGTAATCTCTCTCCGTGTCCAATAATCTCACAGAGCGGCAGGCTCGCATTATTATAAACGACGTCGATTTGACGCGCCATCTGTCGTTGAGTTTCTGTTTTATTGAGTTCCAATAATGCAATGTCTGGCTAAGACCGCACCCTATGCAAACGAAGATAATCTCCTATAAAGTACCGCTAGATAGTACCGAGCTGGTTTTTTGCTTTCATAGTCGAGTAGCATCGGCATTATAAGTAAAAGGCATAGACATGGGTTGAATCCAACATGGGTTGGAATGGATTGGGTCAGAAATTTTCATGTTTTTTTGTAGGTTGTTGGGTTGGCAACAGAACCTATTTTATTGATTAATTTTCTACGGTCAATAATTGGTGTTAAAAAGAAATTGTAGCGTTTTACGGTGGACCGGGTTGAGTTTGGTTGGGTCAGGCAACCGGGTTGGGTCAGGCAACCGTATTGCTTTCGCGGGTTGCGATGGATTGGGTCCGACTCATGATGGGTGGGTTTTTTAAATGGACCCGTGTCCATGTCTGTTAAGTATCCCGACTGTTTGCCTTGCAGTCCCTCGGGCGTTCAATTGTACGTTTTCTGGATCTTATCGGTGGATTATAGGGCTGTTTTATCTGTCGGTTATTGCTTGTATCGGTGTGTTGTCAATAATTTGACGCGACCGAATACACAGAAAAGCATTAACTGGTTTCAGCGTTATAGTTACAGACTAATCAGGACTTACCTTCGGCAGGTTTCTTGCGGCGGCCTTTGCTCAATATTGTATTTTTTCCGCTCAGCCAGCGACCTTAATTAATATGATATAATAATATAGTATAATGTAACAAGATTTAAAGTGGTTCAGAAGGAGGGCCTGCCCTGTGTGAGAACCACTATTTACAGTGAAAATCTGTCCACAATGCATAGAAAGCGTAATGGTAGCCATATACGACGTGTTTCTTTGTTGTAAGCTCAAAAGCGCTAGCTAGCATTATTGAGCGTTTCTGGTTAAGAAAAGTGGTATTAGGCCGAGAATGATTGAGAAGGGCATAAAATGACCTGTATGGTCTCTTTGCCGATTATTTTCTGTCTTTGAATGCATGAATGTCATGGCATGTTAACTATAACTCTGCACCATTTTCCGCACATATGCGTTGCGTGAAAGTGTGGGCGTGTGAGTGAAAAATACATCAATTACAGTATTATTGTGATGTGTTACATGGTTGTTAACCAACGTTAAGTCATTCACTGAAGTGAGGAACAGATCAGAGGGCGAACAACTTGTCCAATGTCGCCACACAGTGGTCAAATTCGAACCCCCGTCCCTCCGGTCGCATACCAAGTACCGTACCACCACTCCACCGCGTCCCCATAATAACCAACAATGTCTTGAACTTAATGACAAATTTTTATTCATTCAAGCAAATAAATCTAGATTGTTTAAATTTTTAGTCATTCACTCTCTCTCTCCTCTCCTCTCTCTCTCTCTCTCTCTCTCTCTCTCTCTCTCTCTCTCTCTCTATATATATATATATATATATATATATATATATATATATATATATATATCTTCGTTGAACAATGTGTAGGTAGAGAGGTAGATAGGCAGACAGCTATATGTAGACAGGACAGATAAGCAGACATACAGACAGATAGGTAGAGAGAGGGGTAGACAGACAGACAAGCAGACAGACAGACTGATGGACAGACAGACAGACAAAGGGTTCCTGGCATGTAACCAATATTTCTTCTTGTCCGTGTTTGTCGATGACGTCCCATTGAGAATAGATATGATAGACATGTAGTAGAATCTCCTTGGATTTGATAGCATGAGTCGTTCTACGGAGATTTCAGGCACTCGGTGCATGCTGTGTGGAGGGGAATGGTGCCGGAGGAGAGGTGGAGGATCGGGGCTGGGGGGCTGGAGGGGGGTCGGTGCTGTGACCGTCGAATCTGGCGCCGGATAAACTTCTGCGTCGCCGGAGATATCTCTGCGAACACATCTGTGCGGTATTTGTCCGATCTCTCTCGACGCTCTTCGTTCGTATTTTTCTTACGGCGACCGCCTAATGGTATTTCGTTGTTGCACGACTCAATGCACTTGATATTGAAAACAGCAGGTAGGTCACATCTATATCAACGACAACAACAGCAAGAACAACAACTACTACTACTAGCCTCCTACCAGGGGCGTAGTCAGGAATTTGATTGGAGGGGGGTAAATGTGATTTGGGGGTATAAATCTCTAAGGACTCTGAAAATCTTAAGAAACACATTAAAAATTTTAAGGTAGTCTGATTTTTGGGGTATATATACCGATATACCCCCGTCGTTACGCCTCTGATTCCTCCTCCTCCTACTACTACTACTACTTACTTGGGGAGGGTAGATTCTCTAATCCAACCAAATCCAACGCTCTCCGAGCGACACAAATACAACGACATTTGGACTTAGCGTAAATTTTTACTCTCTGTTAAACAATTGCGTAGAAATGTTCGCAAAATATCTCGGCTGATTCGGCCGCACTTGAGGAAGAAGCAAGCGATCGCCATTATTAGCGAAACCGTTCCCTCGTTGAGCACACTGGGTGTGGTCGAAATTCGAGAACTTAGTCTAATGAGTCGTCTTGACTAGTTTTAAGCCTGCTGCCCTGTTCCGATGTCGGTTGAGGGATGATGTATCAACGCCAACAGTGCCGTGTTTATGATGATGCTCTTATCATATCTCACTGCTGGTGTTGGCCGACTGAGGTTGGAAGTTCTTGTGACGAACGAGGCTGTGTCCTGGGCATCCGCTTGTCCATCTTTTCCGTATCCTGACGCCCGGCCTGCTTGTGGAGAGTGGATGAATGGGTTGAAGGTGATGAATTTGGCTTCGATGTTAGAAGATGGTTCGGCTACACAATCAAATGTTTAGAGGACAAATTGTAAAACTATTCGACGATTTGAAACCTATAATTAACTGAGAATTTGGCGATGGTGCACAGAACACCGATTCAAAGCAATTAAAAATAACTGTTCACTGTTCAGTTGTTCAAACTGTGACTTTGTCACTGACTGGATTTATTGACTTTTTCCTTTGAGGATGGATCTTACTGCCATCGAGGTTTGCTCTGTATATTAGAATTTGTGCCGTACAATCGTCATCATCATCATCATCGCCATTGTCGTCATCGTCATTGTCATCGTCACCACCGCCACCACCCCACCATCATCACTGTCGTCATCACCATCATTATCATAATCATCATGTCATCATCATCATCATCATCATCATCATCAAATGTGCTCTGCGCCAACTCTTTAGCGATAGTAGCTAAACACAAAAAGCATTTCAAAGAAGGTCTTCTGTCTTCTGTTAATCTTCTTCCTTCTGTGATTGAATTTCCTTTCGAGTCCATTGTCTTCTCAGATGTTCTCCGTCCACTGTTTCTTTGGTCTTCCTCTTCCCCTGTCTCTATTTCTTTACATTTGAGTGCAGAGTGTCTTCTGTGTCATCCGTTCCATTGACGTGTCCATGCCAGGCAAGTCCTTTCCTTTTAATTTGTCGATGAATGTATCTCATTAGGTTATTTAGATACAGGGCCGTCGCTAGAGTATTCGGCGCCCGGGGCAAGGTATAAATTTTTCGTCCCTAACAGTCTACAAACAGGCGCTGACCTCTTGTTTTGCTTAATTATCAGACTTTTCACGACGTTGCAGGAGGAGTAAAATGGCGAAAGAATGAAAGAAGTCGCGTGCAGAATGACCTTTTGACCTCTCTTTTTGTCATACTGGCAATACCGTCGTGAATAAAATCAACCATGGTTTCTGGCTCCCCTCCCTCTAGGATGGCGCCCGGGGCGGTGTCACGACAAAACGTTCACCGACAAAACGCACACGACAAATGGTTCACGACAAAATGATTGTTAATGTGTTTAAAAACTAAATTATGGGAGCCACTGGGGCCAGGCATTCAATAGGGGGCACGGGCCCCCGGACCCCCCATGTAGAGCCGCCACTGTTTCCATAAAATAACTTTAAACGTTTTGTCGTGAACGTTTTGTCGTGAACCATTTGTCGTGCGCGTTTTGTCGGTGAACGTTTTGACAGTGAACGTTTTGTCGTGGAACGGCCCGTGGGCAGCTTGCCTCCTCCCCACCTAGCTACGGCTCTGGTTATAAATAATCGTTAAAGTCTCTTTAATTAATGCATTTCGAATGCAGCGCGCAAGCTCAACGTTGAATCCCTAATTTCCAGCAAGTAGCGCCGCTCCTTGTGCTAAACGGTATACGCAATCTATCTGGGTACTTGTACTGCACCGTACCCTATACTTATGCCTTCCTCCGTGGTCACTTAGCGTCCATCGGAATATCGACCGTCTTAGCGAATGACCGTATCCTGGGCAACGTCGTCGTCGTCGTCGCCTTGGCAACGTACGTAGGCCGTCACCTAGGGAACGATAAAGCAACGGACTGCAGCGTGGAGTCGTCCGTTATTCTTGGCCGGCGTCTTAGAAACGCCGACTGCGAGACGAGAGCTGATGGCGTATACATGTCGCTGGCCTTATGACCAACGCAGTCACGTATAACCGTTCCAGAGGGGCGGAAGGTGCATGGGTTGATATACTGTCTAAACTTCGACCCCGATCCCTTAGTCCCTCTAATCATGGACAGGTCCACTGTCTGTCGATACAAACCATGGCTGCATTAGCGAGCGTTGGCCTAAAGGTAGTTGAGGTTTAATGTCCTTTCGTCGAAGTTGATAACTAGACGGACCTATAGCCTATGCATGTCTTAAATTCCGAGTATTGGTAACCAGTGGCGGTTCCAGGATTTCTTGGTGTGAGGATGAAATGAATTCATAGGGAGTTGGCGGGGGGGAAGAGAAGGAAAAATCAATAAACTTTGCCGTAAAAAGCCGACAAAATGTTTTTTCCCTAATTTTACTACATTTTTACCGAAAAATAGGCTGACAAGCAAAATGGTCATCCGCAGGTTTTTCCCCGTAGTTTGACTAGACCTTTACCCAAAAATAGGTTTCAAAAAGCAAAAAGAAGTCCGGAGGGGGTGCATCCCCACTCATGCCCCACGTGGAACCGCCACTGTTGGTAGCACCGTAACAATATATACAGTAATATTATAATATAGTGTATCATTGAAATGAAGTTGTAGGTGTTTCTGCGTAGGTCCAAGGTGTTTTTTAAGGAAAAACTACTAGGGGGGCCAGTGAAAAACTTTTAAAATTCCGGACGAAAACTAATTTTGACACTTTCCGATTTTAGCCTATTAATTGATTGATTATAGATGTCCGAAAAATTCCAACTGTTGCTTTCTTATCAGCAATTTTATTTTTACACCATAGACTTTTAATACTTCCTCGTTGGTTATACAGTATTTCTGTCCATGAAATTTTTGCATACGTCTCACCCACATCTCTGCTTCCAGTTTCATTTCTGTCCTTGCATGATGCATCACAGTCTCATATTTTTATCTACACTTGCGGCTGTGAGCTCGAGCGTGTGTGCGTCAGTTCGAAAGACACCGACCTCTTAAAACATTGGTTCCCAAACTTTCCTGGCTCAGGACCGACTTTAAAATATCTTGGCCAGCTCGCGACCCACCGAATAAAATTAAAGCATTTACGCAGTAAAGACCAGTCCATAAATCGGGGCCAAGATACATTTATATCGATGGCTATCACAATGGGCACATTTAGACCAATTGAATGAACAGTAGAAAACGTGTTAAACCAATCTTAGCATAGAATTGAAATAGTATAATGAAACGTACAAAAAGATTTTTAACTGGCCTTAGCAATAGATCCGTTGGGCCTGACCCTAACATCATTATTATAATTATTTACGCCACCTTGCATGTCTTCTTCTCACTCGAATCTATTAGCCTAACAAGAGATGCACTGGCGTCGTCGTCCGACAGAACTATGTTCATTCGCACTGCAAATTTTCACGTTTTCGCTTAAGAAATTTATCCATTTTACAACTTATTTTCACAAAAAACCTGTTTAAATAAAAGTTTTTATAGAAGAAGATTTTAGTGCCTCGATCACTATTCAGATACAACATACTTCACAAAAAGCGGCAAATGATTAAATTACGCGCCTCAGATATCCTCTGCCCATTGTCTATACCCTCACGTGGTCCCCATCCCCGTTCTAGCAGAGGCACGGCCGCACGGTAGATACTGGATGTTGAGCCCCGTCAATCATCATTCCAATGGAGTAACGCGAGGAAGATCATTACCGGTTAACACTGGCCTTGTGCTGTCAGGTGTGGGGCAAGCAATGACTAGATTTTGGAAATGGGCCAATCCAACTCAACCTCCTCTCTGCCAGAGAGATCAGGTATCCTCAGTTCATCTGCAGACTAACCACGGTCTGGGCCTGAAAAACCTGAACATTTTAATTTAAAAAAGTTGACCCCCAGAAATAAAATATCCCCCCATTTTGGGGATATTGCATATTTACTTAAAATCGTCCAAAATACGTTTTGACAAGCCAAAAAGAAGGTCATCCTGATATTGTTATATTTTTCCCTCCCAAATACCTGACAAGCAAAAAAAGGTCATCCGAAATGAGAGAATGTGGATTTGGCGTAATTCTGGCATCAACATCATAAATAGAATTTTTTACCATATAGGCCAAAACATTGGGGGGATAATTGATACTCTGTCCCCGCCAACTAATTATTCAGGGGATCGTCCCCGCCGTCCCCGTGTTTTACGCCCATGCCTGGCAGCCACAACGACCATAGTTGGTTATCTGCAGCACTGCAGCAGCAGTGAGCGAGTGAGTGAGCAACGACCGCCAGCTATCCCAACCGGGGTCAAATGCCCGTTAAAAATCCGAGGAATCGGGCAACCCACTTGCCACTGTTTTGGTTGCACCCACAGTTTGGGAAACAATGTTTTAAAAGACGTATGCAACGCAATATAGAATAACCTCTAACCTTTATGAAATGAAGTTGTAGGTGTTTCTGTTAAAAAACACCGTGCGTAGGTCTAACGTTGTTCGGTGAAAAGTGAACGAAGCACTTTAAATATGAACATTCGGTCAACGAACGACTCCAGCGCAGAGAAGTGTTCGAGAATTCGGTTTTAAGATTCAGTAAAATTCGTGAATTTTATGTTTGATTTTAAATTCAGTCAAGTTCAATAAAGCGATTATACTTTGTGGTCGGGCTACTTTTGGGCATATAATTATTTCGCAGACAAAATGGCTTGTCTGCAGCCTGTCCATTTTTTCGAGGCATGTTAAATTTTGTCCCTTTGAAACTGACGCAAGAGAGAACATAGAAAAATGTTAGCGACAGATGGCCGCCGTTAATCATGTCATTTCCGACCGATTGATCTCGAGCGATGATAACTACGCAGGGGGCTGGGAGCGTATTATTATCAATTCCACGTGATTCGTTGTGGGACGAGGACAACAGAGGTCGTCCGTCATTGGCCGGGGAGGAATCGGTCGCTCTATCCCGATGCCCGTTCATCTGATAACCCGATGGGACATCGGACAGCGACGGCTGTCCAGCGTCCAGCTGTAAATGGGTGACGGCGTCGATGTATGTTCTACACGAAGAGAGGGGGTCGAGAGAGGGTATGCAGTTAATGGTTACGACAATCTGTTTTTCGGATACGTTGCGTGTATATACAGTAGACGATTGTGACTTATTGAACTTGGTAGGTAACCTGCTGTGTAGTATATCGGGTTCTCTGAAGCTTCGCTGCATGGAATGCGTGTATACGGTATATGCTCTGAGATGGACGTGGTGTTTTCGAAGCTAAAAAGAACCTTTTCATTGTGATCCTATATGTGTGATGTTTTGATATTTATATAGTGCGAAATGTGTGTTTTAGTAGAATCAAAGATAACAGCTGTTGTGGGGAAAACTGAAGTTGGAATAGAAGGATGTATGAGCGACAGTGATTTTCAACACATGAGAAAATCTACTAAGCCAGTTAAAATCCAGCTTTCATCGTCATCATCCTCATCGTCATCATCATCATCCTCATCATCATCATTGTAAAGCAAGACTGAAATTTCAATAAAAACAGTGAATCACTGATAGGCTAATCAGCTCTGCTGATTTTTATGCAATTTTGTTTTTTAAAACTTCTGATTCTTTATAGGACTACCGTAGTTTTTAACGGGTTTTGTTCAACGAAATCTACAGTTGTATAGTATTTAGATCAGAACATCAACGAAACTTAGAGAAATATAGAAAGTAGGTCTAAGCATGATTGTCATTGATTGACCAATACCACTGACGAAGGTAAAGTGTTAGGTCTAAACGAAGTACCTTCCGTGCATAGTAATTTTAACGATCATGCAATTTTATAGCACCGGGATAACAAATCTATGGTACTTCAAATCCGTTCGCAAAAGGCGATGTAATTCCAGAGATTCGTGCTACATACCTATCAACAAATGGTTGCCTCCCCCCATGTTTAGAAGTTGCCACCCCAACGCCCCCCTTGCCAAATCCAGGAGCCGCCACTGCTTTTAGGCGATCTAAAACCGAAGGAGATATCATTCAAGTTGTCTTTGGAGAGGGGAATGTCACTGTCTGATGGATGTTGATGCGTTGATGAGGCCTTTAACCCTTGACCCACATCGATCAACTTCGATGGGCTGCGAAATCTTCTGGGCTTCGCTGAACTGTCGACCCGCACAGGTCAAAGGTGACGTCACGAGAAAAACCCGACGAGAATAATTCCATTTAGGCCATGACGTCACAGCAAATGATGGCAGACGGCAAACGCAGCGGCACATAGCGGCGCGGGAAAACACGCAGGGACTACTTGGTCACCAAATCCTATACTTCGATCTCATTCACACAGTGGCGTAGCGTGACTTTTGGGGGCCCGGGGGGCATCCTTTATGTGGGACCCCGGCTGACGAGCAAAACAAGGTCATCGCCCACAAAAAGGTCTTCGTCCACACTTCTTTTATAGTGTTGACGAGCAAAAAAAAGGTCGTTGTCCACCTCTTTGGGATCCCCCCTCTCCCGGGGCCCGGGGTTGTCTCCAAAGTGCCCCCTTTGTTACGCCACTGCATTCACAAGTGACGCGTCGTGCTTTTCTCTCTGTAAATGGTTGACGCGGAGTCGTAGACGATGTTTCGTGACAACACTCGACAGCGAAGAGATCAGAAGACGGTCTATGGACAGAGAGTGAATTCTGGTCAAACGAAATAGACAATAACGATCCTCTCCTATTACTGTATGCTGAATGCTGAAAATTCTGATGAGAAAGAAGTCTTTGAAATACTGCAAAATCTAAGAATTATTGTGGATGTTAACGAGAACAATAAGCCATATCCAATTAATAATAATTAGTATTGCTATTTATTATTATTATTATTATTATTATTATTATTATTATTATTATTATTATTATTATTATTATTATCATCATCATCATCATTATTATTATTATTATTATTATTATTATTATTATTATCATTATCATCATCATTATCATTATCATTATCATTATCATTATTATCTGTCTGCCTCTTTGTCTATCTATCTGTCTGTCCATCGATCCATCATTCATCCATCCACCCACACATCCATGAATCCATCTATCCGTATCATCTATCCATCCATACTGTACATACATACATCCGTCCGTCTGTCTGTCTGTCTGTCTGTATTTCTGTCGTACTGTCCGACTTTCCTTCTTTCTGTTTATCTATCTATCTGCCTGTCTTGTCTGTCTGTCTGTCTGCCTGCCTATCTATTTGCCTGTCTGTCTATCCGTGTTTCCACGTCTCTTTCTCTCTTGTACATCTTTCTGCAAATCATCTCTGTCGTCGATTACCGAGAGTGATCATAGTACTATTTCCACGGACGATTTGCTACTTAATTAACCATCGACGACCGTTCAGCAATTTCGGAAGTAACCTCCGCAGATTAGCGGGAAAATTACGGCCCACGGGTATACACGAAGAGCGGCGCGAGGGATGGGCGGGGGCCCTGCGGGGTGGGGAGGAGCGGGGTCGTGGAGCGAGCACACCGAATTACCGAGACCGGGTCCCACTTAGCCGACAAATTGCTGACCGGTTAACCGAAGTCAGATTTATTTGTTATCAGTGAGTCTCTCCCAGTCTCCTAACGCCCGGCTGCCCTGTAGAACAATGCCAGAAGCCAGTCTCGCATAATTGCGACCATCAGGGTTCGGTCCTGCGCCCCCCACCCCACCACCACCACCCCTTTGGATGATGGCCCTGCTGCTGCTGATCGGGGCTTTGTTTGTTACTCTGTTTAGACTGTGAACAGCAGCAGCAGCAGCAGCAGCAGCAGCAGAGGACGTTCAGCGTTTATTTGAAAAGGCGTTAACGGCGAACGGTCGAAGGATAAACAGCTCCCGGTTCGAAGCTGCAGAGCAACTACCTGTGTATACGTTCGTTCGTTCGTCTGGCGCTTACAGCCAGCAGACGATAGCACGGTCTGTCGTCGTCTGCTACGACGACGGCGCCTCCTCCTCCTCCTCCTCCTCCTCCTCCTCTTTCTCTTGCTCGTCAACTCAGTTGCCGCGTAGTATAGGGGAAGGAATATATTATCATCGCGACTTGGACACGACGCGCCGCGCCGCCGTCGGGAGTCTTCTTGGGCGGCGCTCTGTGGTTCTCATTATGTCGACGACCGCCGCCACCGCCGCTGCGTCGCTCTCGTCGAGCTGCGGTTCCTGCCGATGCTGCTGCTGCTGCTGCTGCTGCCATCACCGCCGCCGGTTCGTTCTAAGACGTCGGGACCTCGCTTCATCGGCGGCGGCGTCGGCGGTGTCGTGTCAGAGTCGTCGTCGTCGTCGTCGTTGTCGAAGACGATTGTCGGTGTCGGACGTGACGTCATCAAGATGCGACGTTCTCAAGCAGAGACGACGACTCGGTGACGTCAACATGTTCTTCTGGATATTAGCGTGGATACTGACCTGTATGACGTCGGCGACACAAGGTAAGGACACCTTTCAACGTCACTGCCCCTTCGTGACCGATATCTTATAGGGTCGAAGAATTGTCTAATCATCTGATAACGCAATGCTATTTCAATGTCGCATAATTCGAACGTCGTTTTAACGATGCCGTCAACGAATCTGAGGATGTGTGTGTATATCGGGGGGCATTTTTATGAGATTGCGTTGCGAAATAATTTTTATTTTATTGACGATTGAGATGCGGATTTCCCAAATCACGTGATCTTCCGATGGCCATTTCACTTTATCGCGTTCGAATGTTTATGTGGATTCATACCGGCGTGCATATGTGTTTGCAGCTGCAATATCGTTAAAAATCACGCAACGATGTTACCACGTCAAGCGCAGTGCCAACTCCCATAGGAATACAGTATATATATATATATATATATATATATATATATATATATATATATATATATATATATATATCGGTATGTGAATTCAAGGTAGAATACGGTAGGTTTAAGCAGCGTGTTCTTCTTACCAATTGATTTGTTCGGATATAGTGAAGGGGCTGTACCGACCCTCACAGTCGAAATTATTGTGGAGACAGCGATTTTCGCCAGTTTCCGAACATCCTTGCGAAACGTTTACTGATGTATGCCTCTACTGCGCTATATAAATCGTCGTGTAGAATAGGATAGAATATGCAGAGACGAAGCGCCGACCGCGTTAATTAGCCACGTGACAATTGTCACGTGAGCATCGACTGGCTTCTAAAAACGGACGCAGGTTATTGATTTTCTCCGCCAGGAAACGCGACTTGTCCGCTCACTAGGCACGGCGCTAATTACTATAGGCCTAGGCCTGCCAGGTGAAGGTAAAGGTTTGTCCATACTCGAGTTCGACGAGCATTGGGCCCGGCTCTGATGTTTTTTCTCCGGCTTCAGGCAGGCAGCGGCGACGCAGGTGGCTTGCGTCGTTAATCTACAGGGTGTCTCTGGAAAAACCCCGGTATAAAAATTATGATTTCTTACAAATTCATAAAAATATTTCAATCAAAATTGCCATACGTGTAGAGCACATATCTCCCCCACCTTTCTGTATATTTTCATTTCGCTTGCATGCAATTTGGCCATTTTGTGAGATATCAAAGTCAAATATGTGCTGTACACGTATGGCCATTTTTATAGAAATATTTTAGGAATTTTTAAGAAATCATCCTTTTTCTGCTGGGTTTTTTTCAGAGACACCATCTAAAGTAGTTAGCCATCGCTTTCTCCAAATCGCGCGTTTTACCTTCGCAGCCAAAGCTGCTACTCATTTACCACCGTCCTCCAGCGAATGAAGGCTATATCGACCTTAGGGGCTCTTCCAGGAGTCGAACCCGTTCCGTCAACGTGTCGCTCTAGCGTCTTACCACTCTTCGCTATTATTACTACTACTACTACTACTACTACTACTACTACTACTACTACCACTATTATTATTATTATTATTATTATTATTATTATTATTATTAAAGTGGTTCAGCTGCAGTGGTTAATTGTTGACGGCTTGACGCTAATGATGCCGTCTTATCGAAGCCAGTTTTGACGGGGTCTTGGCATAGATCGTAGTACTGCGTTACCAGAATACCACATCATGACAGACTCACTACGCATTATATTTCTCAATTTTAGAAGATCGACAGACAGGCGGAGAGGTAAAGAGAAAAACAGCCAAAGAAAAGCAAAGAGAGAGAGACAGAGATAGCCAGATACAGAGGACAGAGGACGAGAGAGAGAGAGAGAGAGAGAGAGAGAGAGAGAGAGAGAGAGAGAGAGATAAAGATAGGCGAGACAGAGAGACGTGTGGCTGAGAACGGTGAAAAGTATGTTTGGGAAATATTCCGATTGATCGAGATAAAAGTCATTTTGGATGGTAATACGTCGAGATAAATCAATTTCAGATCCGTGATAGGAAGCGCTAATTCGTTCCCCCCCCCCCCCCAAAGGCACAGCGTTCTCCTTTCTCCGGCGAACGGCCCCCATCCACTCCCGGCGTTCCCCTGCACACACATACCTCCTACCTTTGCCCGACGGACAAATTCTTTGCCGCGGCGTTGCAGAAAAAGCACTTAAGCGATGCGTTCCCGACGTAAAAATTTGTCCTAAATCAAATTACTGTTTGGCGATCAACGGCTGATGTCGTCTGTCGTGCTCGAATGGGGTCGAGAGTCGAGGCCTGCGGACCAGTGGAAGACGTCAAGTTTTCTGCTCATTTGCTGATGACAGGGCATGAAATTGTAGGCTCAGTTTGAAGCTTGAAATGTCGCTTGACGAATAATTCGTGCTGAAAACAAAATTGAATGCCAATAGACATGAATTCGACTGAAATCAACGGACGTTTGTTGAAATCCGACAAAAATTAATAATAATAATAATAATAATAATAATAATAATAATAATAATAATAATAATAATAATACCCTAATAATAATGCACTTTTATAGCACCACTGGCGGCTGCAGGATTTGGCAAGTGGGGGGCCGTTGAGGTGGCCAACTTCTAGTCATGGTGGCCAACCATTTGTTGTTAGGTATGTAGTATTAAGTATAGGGTCCCAACAGAGGGACCACTGGTGCCAGGCACTCAATAGGGGCATGGTCCCCCGCCCCCACCCTGCGGAGCCGCCACTATATAGCACCAAATCTAATATTCCAGAGGTATCAATCGATGTTAGGGACGTATAGCCTAATTCAAAAGTTCAAATTCATCAGCAAAAGACCGGGTCGTTTCCAAAAATTGGCACATTTAGCACCTTCGTTTACTTCGTTTACTTTCTAGTATTTACTTGTTTTCTGCCTTCTTATTTGGCATTTTTGTTTTTTTTTACAATTAATTTGATTAATTTATACGTTTTTATTTTTTATCTGTTCAATTTATATTTTGCGCCATTTCATAAAATCCCTGTTGCCTAAAAGCCTCTGCTGTGCAGATCAGCGCCGTTTCATCTTAATCTAACTTCAAGGACTGAATTAATTTCAAGTGTTGAAATTACAGTCGAGAGAGGTGTTACCTAATCATTCTGAAGCAAGCTTCAGTTGCAACATTTGGTCATATCAGATTTACATCTTTGTTGTTTTTCTCGGTTTTTCGCCGTGTCTGTCTGTCTGTCAGTCGTCCTAAATTAAGGCCAAAATCTTATAAACCGGGGGTGGCCAGTGGCCAGACTGCGCGTGCAGCCCTTCTAGCAAAATCTGCGGCTCGCGAAAAAATTTATTCCAGCAGATTAATTAACAGATCAACAGAAGCATACAATTGCCAAATACAACAGTAATAAATTTTCCTATTTGCCAATTTTATCATAGGTCCCATTAAAATAACAGCAGAGATTTAATGAAATGTGGCAAAGAATTGGATCACGCTACTTCGTTTTCGTGTCTATGGAAAATTGTAATCTGTGGCTTGCAACTCCTATGAGTTTGGCCAACCCTGTTATACATAGTTAAACCCTTCGCTATTATTATTATTATTATTCCTTGTATTACTTATTACGTGGCTGTGGTTGTTAACGGACGTTAGACCACTGTCACTAACACAGTGAAGAATCGCGAAACAAGGGCTTGAACGACTTGCCCAAGCTCGCTACTCAGTGGCTAGGGTCAGATTCGAACCCGCTACCCTCCGGCTGCGTGTCAATAATCCTACCACTACTCCATCGCGTTCCTATAATATCCGATATAGTGTCTGCACGAATGTTATCGTGAACGTTAAAGTTCTTCATTATTTTAACGTCAGTTCTGGCGCTATAGGATTAGTGCATAACTAGTGCATAATATATATATATATATATATATATATATATATATATATATATATATATATATATATATATGAGCTATGGTAATGCTATGACTTTGTTGGCCATCGATATTTACAACTAGGAGCTGTAAGTATCTATGGCTGACGTCGCTTCTCATGTCTCTATGCTTGCATTTACCGTTCAGTGTTCTGCCTGGCAAGTGTCTATGACGTACATGTACACTGTACGCTTTCATGTATGTCTTAATCTTAGTGCAAGCGCACTCGACAATCCGTACAGTTCTTGGCCTCTGGCCTTCGTCTTGGCCTCAATCGTCGTAAGGACGCATTTGAGGCCGCGCGACCGGAACCGGAACCCGCTTCCGCCTTACTTCCGGCACATTCCATCAGCCAATTTCCATTAGTCTGTTTGATATCTTTCCGTGTCGTCTTCTCCGGCGACCATTTCATCAGCCACCTCTCTCCTTTTGCATATGGCCTCTGTCGCCCTTTCTCCTGTCATCCAATAGTCTATCCTATGTTGTCACTCCAATCAATCGTCATGCGCCCGCGTTTCTTTGCTGCTTGAGTGAGAACAGTGGCGGCTCCAGGATTTGATAAGTGTGTGTGGGGGAGGGGGCGCTGGAGTGGCAACTTCTAAGCATGGGGCCAACCATTTGTTGATAGGTATGTAGTAATAAGTATAGGGTCCCAACAGGAGGCCAATGGGGGTCAAACATTCAATGGGGGCACTGGTTTTTCGGCCCCAATGTGGAGCCGCCACTGAGTGAGAACTGTCCATGACTCCGCAAATGATCTATTATTTTCTAACCGGGAAGTAAGTAAGTAAAATCTCTCAAATTTATATAGCGTTTTGTCGGATTCGTAGTAGCTGTCTATTCTTATGCGCTTAATCTTTCTTGAAATAGGCCTGGTTATAGATAAAGTGCAATTGAGCTGTTTGGACGCAGTTAACACTTGGACGGGCGCCGTTTCGGTTGCGTTAATTGTTAGCTGGACCATAAGACCAATTCAGTGTTTCATCTTTGCGAGGTTGAATAAATGCAGATTATCGCTGGATTATACGAGGAGTTCTTGAAATTCAGCGCTTTTCAGCCAAAGTCAAAGTCCCGAGATATTCTGCTTTAGTGGATGAATTTGATTTTTTTTTGGGGGGGGGACGTCCTAGAAATGGATCAGAATTGGAGATAATACGCCTTAGCAAACGAAGAAACCCTTTTGTTAATTCACAATATGCAATCAGTGGACAAATTCTGGAAATTCGAAGTCAAAATGTACTGTTTTAAATACAAAATAGCGATTTAAAAGTCGAATTTTAAAAAATCATTGTTTTTTTATTATTAGAAAAATTGATTATTAAGCTGAGGCCCTGTTTGCCGCAGCTATATAGCAAACATGGCCCGATTCATCCGGGAAAATGCGTGTTGAATTTAATTAGAATCGAGAGATGGATGGCATAGCGATGCCGTTCATTTTCAATCGTGACGCGATGATCAAATGCTGCTCACCGCTGCAAAACCTGAAAAATCTCTAATGCACGAATAAGTAAGTAAGCATGTAAGAAGACATTTCTATAGCGCTGCCAGAAAGCTTGGCGCGTGCAGTGCACCAGCTTATGTGCGCATTGCAAATTCATTACAGCTTTTTAGAAAAAAGATTAAAAACCCATCTTTTTGACCAGGCCTATCCACCATAGACGGTCACCCGTTTGTCTGGCCGGATACCCTGGATTTGACCTGGATATTTAATTATTTGGATTTGGTGTGCCATCGGTTGATGCTCCTGTGCATTGTGAAGTGGCGCTATAGAAGTTTATGATTAGATTAGATTAGATTATTCACGAGCGATCAATCTGGGTGAAATTTGCCATGAGGTAGGCGATTTTAGCCCTTTTAAACACAAGGAAAATTTGTCCGCGCTTGTTACAGGCAGGCAGATGGACAGACAGACAGGCAGCAAACGCACAAAGAGGCAGGCAGACGGACAAACAGAAAGGCACTGAGACGGTCATGAACTGCTGGGTTATGGTGATCATTGACTTGGTATATTTTATACGCGAATTGTTTGTTGCCTGAGCGCGTACGTTTGTTAATGGACGGTCATGAACTGCTGGGTTATGGTGATCATTGACTTAGTAAGTAGTTTTATACAGTGTTGGGTAAGTTACTTTTTATTTGTAATTGTTTGTTGCCTGAAAAAAGCGCGTACGTTTGATTAAAAGTAACTACACGTTACATAACTAGTTACATTATTATTATTATTATTAGTACCATGCAGTTGTTGAATTATTATTAATAAAGCAAAAGTAGTTTAACTAAGCAAACAGTTGATAGTAATCAAATAGAAACCATAAATAATGTAGTAGTAGTATTAGGTTTTTAGGCAGTAGTAATATAGTTCAATACTTATAAGTTAGAATGCATTGGACCGAAATGTTTCCTCCGTTTTCCCCAATCGTTTAAAAAATTCTTCCAAAACTTTTTCCAATAAAGTCAGACATTTCTCAGTAATAGCAAGCACACATAGTAGTGATTCTTAGAAAGAAGCATAGATCTACTATTCCTCGTGCAGTCCTCAATGCACATTATAAATTTAGAATCTATGTTATCGTTAGTAGTAGCTTCTATTACATTCTAAATTCTATAGTAACTATAGAATATCCGTTACAGTTCCTCAAAAGTAACTAGTTAGTCAGTAGTTACAGTTACAGTTACTGAGTAGTAGTAACTTAGTTAGTAACTCGTATAATGATTATATTATATAACAATATACCCTTCAAATCAAATTCCTGGCAACTCCTCTGGTGGGGACATGCTCTATACTATAGTCTAGTCTATACTCCAGTTCTTCGACAAGTGCATTATTAGAAGTGCAAAGTGCTTCTATGCGCTGCGCATGGGCGCCCTTACATTAGGACAGGGGGCACTTGCCCCTTCCTGGAAAATGCAAATCTAGTTTTAAAAACTATAGTTTGACTTCATAGAGAACACACGGGGGCGCATCAGCCGGTGCGCGGTTTTTCTTGCTTGTCCGACATTTCGACCCCAAAATCAGACATTTTTGTCTTCTTGAAAATTTTTGTGGGGGGTGCCGATGACTGCACGATATTTTGGCATATATATATATATATATATATATATATATATATATATATATATATATACCATGCGTTGTTGATTCACTGGCGTTATTTTGATGACCGAATTGCACAATCATCTCGGAATTTGTTATCAAACGCGAACTTACGATTGGTTCTGAATTGATTTACAGTCGCGAATAGGGCGTATACTTCTCCATGCACCGCGGATACCAGATCAATCTCTCTCGTCGTTTTCAACGAGCAAATGCGTGCCTAGTAGCGACCGCTCAGTTTATTTTGAAGCTTGGAATTCCTGGAATGCTGTTGTTGTTGTTGTTGTATCGACGGTCATCGATCTCCTGGCGTTCCCCTCGTCTCGGCAACTTATCGATTGATCGCAAATACAGCGCTGATTTACCTAATTGTACCCATGCTTGAACCGGTATAGCGCAGACCGGCCGGCTCTTCCGACCGACCGACCGCCCGACCGCCTCTTGTGCTCACCTGCCTACCGACCGACCGACCGACCGACCGACTCGCCGTCTCGCCCGTTCCCGTGGTGGGAGACGGTATACGGCGACCGAGACTTTGATGATCGTAGTTCTGCGGAAGAAGACTGATAAGCCGGCAGCGGCTACCTGAACATCGGCAGAGAGGCTGGGGCGGGCGGGGGGAGGGAGGCGAGAGGACGCCGTGGAAATCGATATGGATCTGTATAAACAAGTCGTTTTTACTAAAAGCTTCCAGTTTCTATCGCGAAGCAAATGCTACCGACGGATAGATAGTTCTATATAAACCACGGGTGCACAACCGTCAGCCCGCGGGCCGGATCCGGCCCGCCAAAGGTTTTTATCTGGCCCGCGAGACAATTTTTAACAGCACAAGAAACAGGCCCGTCGCTAAGGTTGATTGTAGAAAAATATATGATCATTTTGTTAATACACTACAATCCATGGACTATTAATATATATTCCTTGGGTTATTAAATTGTGTGATATCTAACGTTGGCGACGGTAGGTGGGCGATAACAAACGCCTTAAAAGTTTCTTTGAACACGTGCTTCTCTTTAAATTATAATATCTATTTCTACGATTACTGAAGATGTTTAAACTCGCAGCGAAAAAGTGCAAGATAGATTTCACTAAACGACAGTTTAATGATGAATGTAAACATCAGTATTTCATGGGCTCGCTTAACAGTAAATTAATGTGTTTGATCTGTCGCGAATCAGCCAGCATCAATGAAAAATACTGTTGTAGCGCCATTATGAAACAAAACGTGCCGATGCTTATAATGAGTGACTTGCAAGGTGAATTAAGAATACAAAAAATTGAGGAACTAAAAGAACTATGTTGGTCGAACAAAGTTTTCCACCAAGAATGCTGGCGAATTCAAATATTTCACAAGGGCCAACTACTGTACAAAGTGGTCCAGATAATTGTCAAGTCTTCACGGTTTTTCTCAGACGGCGAATTTGTTTCGTGAACGTCTCTTAAACATCTTAACAGAATTATATCCAGTAAAAGAAAACACGTTCAGCAAAGTTCCGAAATCATGGTTTGGGAGCACATATTTTGTGTGAACAGACTCTCTCGATCATGAACCTGAACAATACTAATTTGCGACCAAGCTTAACTTCCACTCTAAATGAAAGGTTGCAACAACAGCACTAGAGTCAGACATTGAGGGAGTAATTAAAGGCAGTCTAACGCACCCGTTACAATAATAATAATAATAATAATAATAATAATAATAATAATAATAATAATAATAATAATAATAATAATAATAATAATAATAATAATAATAATAATAATAATTTAAAGTATTTAAAGTGGTTTAGGAAGCTAGGTAAGTAGGCCCTAAAATTATTAGACCATTAAATAGGTTTATTCGTATTGGTATTGGTAATTCGTATCTTTGCAGACTGTACAATGATACGTTGATAGGAAAATAAATAAATTAGGCCTACTAGTTATCATTCTACAGTGTATAGGGCTTATTGACTCACTTTGATTTAGTGGTATGAGTAATTCAATTACACCTATATTAACGTACTTTGAGGTTACTATTACACAGTGGTTCTCACACAGGGCAGTCCCTACTGAACCACTTTAAACCTTGTTATATTATATTTATTATTATTATTATTATTATTATTATTATTATTATTATTATTATTATTATTATTATTATTATTATTATTATTATACAAAATGCATTTTTGTTTGTTCGGCCCGAGCTATGTGAGAACATTGAATTTGGCCCTCGGCCTCAAAAGGTTGTGCACCCTAGTCTAAGCCAGGGTTTCCCAAACATTTTTAAACCGCGGCCCACTTTATCGGTTTTGTGACGTGCCGCGACCCTAATCATAGCATGCAATATCAAATTAATGCATTAGGCCATCTGGCGAACGTCAGCTGAAAATAATCTTCTGAATTTTTAATAGGCCTAAACGCAAAATTAAAGCTCTGGTTCAATTCGAATGAAAGTATGGCAAATACATTTGGTCGAATTATTCCAATTTTTGCCAAGTAAGACAAAAAGCGAGAAATAGATATTGACATTTTTTGGAATATTATCTTTTTCAAAATTTTGCCTGGAACACACCTTTGTTACGTGTATTGAAAATCCTATGAGTATGGCAAAATCGCTTAACCGCTCGATTTAAATCATAACTCCCTCAGAGATTTCTTATTGTTATTGGAGTTTCAGAGCAAAATGGTCGGAATACGCTTTCATTAATCTTATTGCGAAATAAGATTAATTTTCAAAAGTACTTATAGGACGGAGTTTCCCAAACGTTTTGCAACTGTGCGACTCACTTCAGAGGCTTTGTAACATGCCGTGACCCTGCAAACTCATTGTCAACTAAAATTGGATAAACACAAACACATTTTAATACAAGCCGTGTATGGAGGATTGGAGGCATATAAATTTCTTATAACCTAAGCCTACTTTCAACTTTCTCAAGGCTTGTGGCCTTGTGACACTGGTATAGGTGAGAAAATGACACTTTTGAATATAATTTCGCGCTACCCGCGACCCACTAGACAGAGCCCTGCGACACACTTTGGGGTCGCGACCTACAGTTTAGGAAACACTGGTCTAAGAAAGTGACACTTTGTGACAGGGGAGAGGGGTATGGAAAACCGTGACGTCACCCTTTCAGTATAAATACAAAATTAAATATACCTGCTAGTAAAAGCGTTTCGGACAGGTTTTTGCTCGTTGACACTTTTTGCCCGAGATACACAGGCCCTAAAGTTTTAGGTCTTTATTCGTTATCACACACCTACCAACTTGTGAACATGAAAACGCGAGAGAATCTTTGTAACATATATATATATATATATATATATATATATATATATATATAATATATATATATATATATATTTATATTTATATATATATATATATCGGACATATATATACCTAGAAAAAATTTGAAATTTTTAATGAGTTTTTAAAGATTTTCGCAGTTTTTAAAGATTTACACCCCCTCCCTAAATCATATACACACAAATCAAATTCCTGGCTACGTCCCTGCTTGTGCAATGTGCATACTGGACTAGCATGATATTCGACAATCATGCAGAAGATTTGTTCATTATAGGTATTCCGGGACTGCGCTGCAAGTCCATTGTTATTCTTTGCCTTCGTGGGTCAGCCGAAGCCACACCCGTTAATGGCCTGTCCATTAATTACGTCAACAAAATAGGGGGAGGGGTTTGAAAGAAGTTCAACAGTTGTTGACAACGGGAGGGGGTCAAGAGAAGTTGGCATCAACAATTTCACCTTTTTTGCAAATAATCAAACAACAGGAAATTTCATGAAATACTATTTATTACACTATTACAGCGAAGGAAAGCCTCACACATAATGAGGAAGGAAGGCCTGGAGCAATTGGCAATAACCGGAAAAGTGGAGGGGAAAGAGCAAGAGGAAGACAGAGAAACACATATGTAGACTGCCTACGAGAAGGAATTGAGGGAATAATGAATAACATCGAATTAATAAGAGGATGTCAAGATCGAAAAAAGTGGAAATCCATGGTCGCTAACGTAGAAATACACAGCACCTAAAGAAGAATTATTATTATTATAAATTCTTAAAATGCTGTAAAATCTTCCAACCATCAGCCTCATACATTACTTTATTAGAGCTTAGAAGAACGATTTAATACGGACAGGACAACGCTGTTCATTCTGGAACATCATCTCTTTTCCCCCTCCTTGTGTTTAACCATGGCTTCCATTGTGCAGACATTGATACGGGGCTAGCAATGCTCTCGGTAATCAGGGTCTAAAACACGATAATGATCGGAGGCTGACAACTCAAATTGACCAACAGCCAGGTCAGCGTTGGTTTCTGTTTTAATCGACCTATTGCCTCTCGCACGCGCAACGGCGATTGGTCAATTTTAGAAAATCAGCCCCGCCGGACATTAGTGGCTCAGGCCCATGTTACCGATAACACTGGGTCTAGGACTCTAGGCAGATACTGCTAATATACAGATGTCCCTGGTCTAGGCACAGGCTTTCGTCTGCCTTGTTTATCGCTACGTTTGACCGTCGTTAAGTGGTCGTTTTGCTAATCGCCGTATCCGCAGGTCATGGGTCGACCCGAGGATTACTGCATATTAGCTCCTTGGTCGACCTGGAGGCCAGTGTAATTTATATATCTTTAACTGTCGTTCAGGTATCTCGACTGACTGTATATATCTGCAATGATCCCGAATTGTCTTAAATAGTAATGATGCCCCGGGGCCAAGACTTTTGAGGAGCACCCGGTATCCCCCTCACGATGCAACGGCCCCACTTTCTCCGCCCCCCGTTCACCGGAGAAAACTCACACAGTCCTACTTAATGTGGATTACGGATATGGCCTTGAGAATATTTACTGGCTGCAGGCCGCGAGCACGTGGAAATTGAGTCTGAGGATAAAGAAGATGTCGAGGGGCATTTGAAAGTCCGTCTTACGGCTGTAGAGACCAGCAACGTATCAATGAACCGCGGGACCAATGCATGGCATGCCCTTCATTGGAGGCGGCTTTATCTGTCGTAGGCTCCGGTAGTTTATTCCCATCAGAATAGTATCTAAAAACCACTGCAAAACAGGTCAGCCTTCCAGGTATAATCAGGCCGGCCGAGAGAAATTCCGGGCCCCTGTTCAGAATGGCGGCGGACCCCGAAATTTTTTTAAAAAAAATTGCTGACAACCCTTTTTGCCTGTAATTGGTTTAATCCAAATTAACCGACACGATGTCATGTTGCAACTCTCGAAAACTAGTGATGACCTTTTTTTCTTGTCGCTCTTTTTCACATTCAGTAGCGTCATTTCACACTTTTCTTGGATGCGAGATAAATTTTTTGTCCAAATTTTGTGGCAAATTCTGGGCAAATTTTGGGTAATTTTTGACTAATTTTGGCAAATTTGAAAAATGTTGGACAATTTTGGCGATTTTTTGCACATTTCACATTTATTTATTTACTCAATACATTGTTTCTTCATTTTCCTTGAGGAGAAGGCCCGCCTGCCCTTCCCCCAAATGACGCCCCTGTTCACATTGTTCTTTTTGATGCTTTGTATGTCCTCAGGGTCAGGTCCGGGCCCCCTTTCTTTAGTGTTATTATTGGTATTATTAATTGTTAATTATGCATATTCATCATCGGCCCAGGCCCCCTCCAGACCGCCGGGCCCCTGTACATTTGTCCCCTGCCCCCTCTCGGCGGCCCTGGGTATAATACTGTATATATACCTTTCAGGTATTTGAGACACTGAATGGTCCAAATGTCGTGATCCTCGGTATTATTTAGCGTTTCGTTGGTCTGTTCTGTCGGATATTCAGAGTAAAAAAAAACTCTATATTGTTACGACTCAGCAAAGTCATGCTATTAGGAGTTTAGATCGTGCGGGAGCAGTGAGAATACCCCAACATTTTGTTTATGCGCTAATTGATCAACCTATTTCTGTATTTCTGTAGACCAAGGGTCATCATCTTACTCACTAACGAGTTGGGGAGGGGATGAAAGAATCAGGCTAATGGGGGGATGTTTAATTGTTTCACTATGCTAAATAAATTAGTTAAATAAGTTAAGGACGGAACGAAACTTTCCCATTGTTATGCATACAATAAACCAGCGGGGGGGGGGGGGTGAAGTCAGGAAGTCAGTAAGCGGTGACCAGGAATTTTCCCTCTTTCCCCGTACAAGGGTAGTCAAGTACCCCTACTGCTAATAACCAATATTCTACCAAAACATTATATATATAACGATTCTTTGTAGTGCTATAGAGTGACAGAACTAGGAACTGTTTGCTACCAGGGGCGTAGCCAGGAATTTGATTTGGGGAGGTATAATATGATTTGCGTGGGTATATAAATCTTTATAAACTTTAAAAATCTTTAAAAACACGATAAAAATTTTAAGGTAGTCTGATTGGGGGGGTATATACCGATATACCCCCGTCGCTACGCCCCTGTTTGCTGCAATTGTTCAAATTCAATTGCATATGCGCTTTCGATATTGTGCAGGCTAATCTAGCAGTAAGATCCGGTTGGTGGAAGCTGACGAGTCGAAGAGGCCTGGTCCTGCTCCGTCTTCTGCCAGCGACGCAGTGTTTACATCGGCGGCGGGCGTAAATCTGCCACTTGTTCTACTATAACGGCGATCTTTGAATAGGCGGCAATGGCGGCTGCAGTGTGACCATAATACGGTCCGTTAAGTGATAAGACGTATCACTTTCTATGAATTCCACCGATCGCTGTTATGAGTCACCGAGTAGAGAAAAAGATACTGTACGCGTTATCACCACCCACTTCAGGCGCCCATGCACTGATAGTCAGTTGTGTTCACGTGTGTGTGTAAAGTAAGTAAGTAAGTAAGTAAGTAAGTAAGTAAGTAAGTAAGTAAGAGAACGTCAAGATTATAGTGGTAACTTGTCTAAAAGTTACCACTATAGTGGACAACGGAAGACCTGGAAATGGAATTACTCTGAAGTTTCTTCGAATACTGTAGCATGTGAGAAATGCTCAATGGATCATGATAAGAGTCCTTTCTTTTTGTCATTCTCTCTCTTTCTTTCTTTCTTTCTTGGTCGCTCTCTCTCTCTCTCTCTCTCTCTCTCTCTCTCTCTCTCTCTCTCTCTCTCTCTCTCTCTCTCTCTCCTCTCTCTCCCTTTCATTCATTATTTCTCTTCTCTGTCACCTTGTATCCATGGGCGTCCACAGACATTTTTCCAGGGGATGTAAAACAGGGTTGCGTGAGGAAAGAAACGAAAAGTACTGTATTAGATTGTCAAGATCTATTGGACTAATTGTAAATAATTTAGCGTTACACGTTAGGTGCGCCGAATTCTTGGATAAATTCATACAGTAACTTCTTGGATAAATTCCATATAGTAACTTTAGTAAAATAGTGCATTGTTGACGTCAACAATTTCACTTTTTTTACAACTAATTGTTGCTATTCAGTGACAAACATGGAAAAAAGCATTTTACTATTTTCATAAAAAATAATAACCTTCACATATTTTCCAGAGGGGGGAGGTAAGCAATTGCTTTTGACAAAGGGAGAGGGGGTCAAAAATTGACCAAAAATTGTTGACATAATTAATGGACAGCCCCTAACTGTTGCTTTGCAGTCACTTTACTATTTTCTCTCTCTCTCTCTCTCTCTCTCTCTCTCTCTCTCTCTCTCTCTATATATATATATATATATATATATATATATATATATATATCCTCACTCTCCTTTCCTTCATTCATTTATTCATTCATTCATTAGTTCGTTCTTTTCCTTTCTCTCCTCTCTCACTTTCTTTCTCTCCTCTTTTCCACCATAACTACTTGCCCTAAACAATTAAAACCCCAGTTTTCCTAGATGACTTTTGAATCCATTTATTGTTTCAACTACTGCATGCTGCCTTTGCGTTCAATACTGTCCATACATTTGTCCACAGCCCTTGAACTGACATTTTCTTTCTTTTTTGGTCTCTTCCTCTCCATTTGTGACCTCCTGTGCTGCTATATATATATATATATAAATATATATATATATATATATATATATTACTAATGTAAAAAGAATGCTGTTTCAACTGTTACTGCATTTTCGTCCAAACTCTTTCATTTGTCCACAACCCCTTGCACTAAAATGCATTTTGTCTTGACGCCACACCAATCCTCTTCAACGTAATTCCCTTGACTCTATCGGCTGAATTTGCTCAAGCGCGTCACCCCATACCTGTTGAAAACATAAAAACGATAAGTTATCCCGTTCTGTTTGCCCCGCGCGCGTGCATTCGACGGCTTCGTCTGCCACCTCTTTGCGCCGGGGAAGACCCTAGTGTTTGTCGCAAACATTCGTCTGAATTGGGGGTTCAAAGCGAGGCTGATTGCTTTAGCGCTATAACTTCGTTTCCTCGCCTTCTTCTCTCTCCGTTCGATCCTTAGGTAAGCAAATAAAACCGCGAACAAATATTTCAGTTCATAAAGTGACCAAAGAAGCAAACTCTTTCGCTCGAATCAATTGCATCTCATCTAGTCAGCAAATTCTATATACATAAACACACACACACACAAACAGACACACCCACATACACCACACACACACACACACACACACACACACACATATATATATATATACGCAGAGGTGGCTCCACCACGTGGGGCCCGGGAGGGACAGTGCCCCTATTGAATGCCTGACCCCACCCACCCCACTGCATCCCCATACTTTAGTGCTCTCATTCTAAGCAACTAGTCTAGTCCATGTTCATAAGTTTTATTAAAAATAGTTTCCCCCTCCATGCTTAGAAGTTACCATCCGAACGGCCCCTTGCCAAATCATGGAGCCGCCACTGTATATTCGGTATATAGATTGCATATACATACATATGCACTGTATAGCCTATATGCACTGTATATATGTATATATATATATATATATTTATTTGTACTGTATGTAAGCCGTCTGGAGCGTTTGAAGTGACTGGAACTAAACGTGATCGATGTGATGTTGTTCTGTTGTCCTCTTGCTCTGTCATCCATTAGAGATATGCATAAATAAGAAATGATTTATATAACGGAAAATGTAAAATGCAATAAAATGTACACCGCTGATATATGTATGATGAGATTTTTTGCTGAAGCAAGTTCAATTCGTCCTGGCACCGCCGGGATTTGAGACGGGGGTGGTGGTGGTTTCCCCTTGCCCTCCTCGCAGACAAAAATAGGGTGAACAACTTGCATAAGGTCACTACAAGGTGGCTAGGGTCAGATTAGAACCCACTACCCTCCCAACTGCACGAAGCGCTCCAAGATAGAAGAAGACAGACAGGCAGACAGAAAGAAAGAAAGAAAGAAAGAAAGAAAGACAGACAGACAGACAGACAGACAGACAGAAAGATAGCGAGTTCAGATGCAAATTTCAAATACATCTCATCTATATACATAAACACACACACATACACACACACACACACACATATATATATATATATATATATCCCACTCACACACACACACACACACATTGTTCCACTGTATTTGAGAATCGTTGTAATAAAGTGAGCAAAATTGCTTTAAAAATTGCTGGAAACTCTGGTTGACTGTGACCTGGTCACGAGAACCGTCTTCATTCGGCATTAAGCGATAGGCCATCGACATCTATATTCTATAGGCTATCCGCGAATACATAACCAAAAACCCTTAATGGCAGTTCCTATAGTACATGTACAGTACTATTGTGCCTTTCTTTGAAATCAAGTGTACTGTACATTTTGTTTTATCAATAACTATAACTAACTATATAACTAAAACCTGACTAAATGTAACTATAACGTTCTCAAGTTATATTTAGTTAACTATAACTAACTATAACTAAAACCGTAAAAACCTAATAGTAACTAAAACTAATTAACTAATTATAACTGTAACTAAAACCAGATGAATAGCTAAAACAACACTACTACAGTATAGGCTATCCGCGAATACATAACCAAAAACCCTTAAGAACACTCCTAAACAGCCTCTTCCCATCGCGTATAGTACGGTTTCTGCCGGCAGAACAAAGAATTTTCCGACTGGATTCGATTACTTGGAATGAAAATGGATATCGTGATGTTTTCTCACCTACGGTCAATTATCGCTTCGTTGAAGGCTCGCCCTAGTGCATTAGGCCATGTTCCTGTATATGACCACAGTCTTTAATCTTTGAGATTCGACTTTGTGCGTTTAGAGCATCGACGGTGTATGGATGCCCTTCGTTCAGTTAGTCGCGTTTTTTTGCCTGACACGACTGCTGCCGTTTCTTTCTTTCGTGATCTCGTGTGTCTTCAACGGGCTTTTCATCTCGTCAGAGTTGAAAGCGAGCTTCGGTTTGGGAAAAGACGACGATGTGGATGTGTGCGTTCGACTTTACATTTAAGACTGGGCGGTGAGGTATATTAGCACGCAATGCAGGAGAAATCTACTAAGCCACTTAGTCGTCGTCATCATCTTCGACGTCGTCATCATCGTCGTCGTCGTTGTCATCATCATCATCATAGTCGTCGTCGTCACCATCATAATCATCACCTTATTCTTCTTCCCTCTTCTACTCCTTCCTCTTCTTCGTGTTCATGATAATCATCATCTTCTTCAGCAGCAGCATCACCCTCTTCTTCTTCTTCTTCTTCTTCTTCCTCTTCTTCTTCTTCCTCTCTCTTCACGTTCTTCATGTTCATCATCATCATCATCATCATCATCATCATCATCATTATTTCATCGTCATCATCATCATCATGCCTTTGTGACGGAAAATACTCATCAAAGCAGATTGATTGTAAGTAAGCAAGAAGAAAAAGACCAAAACTAAGACGCCTCTCTATTATGCCTGGATATATATATATAAAATATATATATATATATATCATTTATATATAAGCAAAATATCAGTTACAACAAAATGTCGGAATAGTTAAAAACTTTGTTGCAAATATCGGAACAAATATTAGAACAGAATCAAATAATAATAATTGAAGCTGAAGTCAGGAGAGAGAGAGAGAGAGAGAGAGAGAGAGAGAGAGAGAGAGAGAGAGAGATCCCTGAATAATTGACGTGAGTCCGGCCTAACGGCGGATGGTTTGTGAGGCTTGACAGCTGTTGACAACTATCCAGATTCGAAGGTTAAAGTTCATCCAGACTGTTTCGGAAATCGAGGCCATTAATGTCAGTTATGTCGTTCCTGATCCTGGGCAAAGGAAAATGTATTCGGCGCTTTAGCGTTCACTAACAATACTCAGTTGGCCATTCAAGTCCTTAGAATAAGAATACTCAGTTGGCCATTCAAGTCCTTATCTTGTTTCAATGAGATTGGAAACACCCTAATCTACTGGCTACTACTACTACTACTACTACTACAACTCTAAATACTAACTGGTGTTGATGAATGGAATAGGCTTGTTTCCGGTTTTATGCTTTAACATCATAAATGTCTGAAGGATAAGTCCATATAAGCCTGTAGTAACTTATAGCCTACTATAGGCTGTATTTACGACCAAAGAAACAGCACCTCCTCCCATTAAGAATTTGTACTCAATTTGTAGCTGATGACAGGCTAAAAGAAGACCACCCGAAGTTTTACTCATTTATTGTTAGGCCTAAGTCGAGTTCGATGGTGCGGCCGTGTGGGGCCCAAATGTCCCGTAAGTTGGCGGGCCCAGTTGTCCTAATCGGCTTACTACTGACCCGCTATACTACTACTACTACTACTACTACTACTACTACTACTACTACTACTACTACTACTACTACTACTACTACTACTACTACTACTACTACTACTACAACTACTACTACTACTACTACTACTACTACTACTACTACTACTACTACTACATATTTGAAGTAATTTGGGGATTAAGCGACCTGACCTAGCCCTCTCACTTTAAGAATCGTTTCAGAGAACCCTCGGCGTTAGTAGGACGCTGCCACCGCCCCTCCCCCTCCCCTCTATGTGCCCTCAGGGGTGCCGCAAGAGAACCGGTCTCAATTAGCTGGAACAAATCACCCTATCTCTGCGTGACCTTTAACCTTTAGACTTTTAAGAGACCCATTAACAGCTGTCGAGTTGCACGATCTCGATTGAGACCTCTTTATATCACAGAGGTCTAAGGAGCCTTTTGACAACGCCCAATTTCCATTGGCGTAACCACGGGGGGGGGACACGGGGCGCCTCCTATTATGGCAAGAATAAACAAAATGGAGGGAAAGAGAGTGAGAGGTAGACCGAGAAAGATGATGTTGGAGTGGATGATGAATAAAGGATATCAGGAACTCAAAGAAGAAGCAAGCAATCGATCGGAGTGGAATAACTGGATACTTGGACCTGTCGAGAGACAGAAACACTGATGATGGCCTTGAGATTTGCGCAAAACTTTGAGATTTTTTGTGGGGGGATGAAGGGGTGGGGGTTTCCGGGTGTAGCATGATCGAAGATTATACGTGAATTCGCGAAGACGACCCCTCTGGCGTCTTTTTACGCTGGTCGGAGACACTTTACCCCCAAAAGTCGATGTACCCCCCATTCCGGAACCCTGGTTACGCCACTGTCAGTGATATTGGAGATGCAATGCCAAGTGACCACGGCTGCAAAACTGTCGCATTGGCCTTAAACGTATGCTTACTGGCTATCTTACCTATTTCTTTTTTGACGGTTTTTTGTTTTCTTTGTATGTTTTCTTTATCGCAAGTAGGCTATCGATCAAATTTTCAGAAATTCTGGTTTACTTATTTGAAAAAGCGAAGGAACGGAACGAGGCCTTTAAGCTACGAATTCTATTTCACCAGTTGTTTGTTTTCGAAGTGCTTTGGACAAAGCTGACTTCATTGTTCATTGTTCCATGTTCCGTGTTTATGGGAGATGGCCACCCAGTAGGAGTAAAATAAAATATTGTTCCCGATAGCGGCGATAGGCCATTATATGCATTGGCTGATTTTAAGAAACAGTGGCGGCTCCAGGGTTTGGCAAGTGGGGGTGGGGGGCGTTGGGGTGGCAACTTCTAAACATGGGGGCCAACCAGTTGCTGATAGGTAAGTAATAGTAAGTATAGGGTCGCAACAGGGGGGTCACTGGGGTCAGGCATTCAAAAGGGGCACGGGCCCCCATGTGGAGCTACCACTGTTAAGAAGCAATGGTTCATTGTTAACAAGTTGACTAATGGGACTAACTTATATTTTTTCAGAACGGGGATTATGATTCTGCTTCGGAGCTACTATCGACTGTTGCCAAATGCATTACTAAAACGGCGCTACAGAAGTTCATTAATTAGATTAGTCAGCGTCGTCGTTTTTGCATCATGACTTATTACTTGTATTCGTGTTTTGATTACCCTGTGGATAAAATAACCCTGCCTAAATGACCCCAGCCTTTGGATATGGCTGTTTCACAATAAGATTAAGCAGCTACTTCGTGAGCGCTATATAAATTCACGAGCTTTTACTTACTTGTTTAGTTATTTGCTCCTACGATGAGATCAAGACCTTTGGTGTAGGACTATCTAAGATGCGTTTGGACTTTTCTTCTCATTCCCAGCTTCTGGAATTTTCAGAGCCAAAGTCCATAGTCGTTTCCCTGATTACCCCTGCCCCAAATAAGTTGAGCACTAGATATTTCAAACAAACAATCGAGGTTTATCACCGTTCCAGTGGCGTAGCGAGGGGAGAAGAGGCAAAAGACCCTGGGGCGCCACAGATGAGAGGTACCAAAGATGCCAGTTATGGGGAGTGGTAGCAGTGGCGTAGAGTGGGGGCAGGTACGGCCGACTTGGAAGTAAAATTGGGGGGGGCGCAAAATATTTGAAATTAATGACTTCATATGTTTCATTAAACTGGCGATTACCTTTTTCAGTTTTCTGCTCGTCAGACTTTTGCATGGTTAAGGGCGCAATAAGTCAACTTCACCCCAGTGCTCTGCCTCAAGTGCCAACCCACGCTACGCCACTGCACTGCCCCCGTCAATTGGCCCTCGAACTCTGATGGGGCACAGTCGTTGGACCTTGACCTCCCCACCCCCCCCTCATTACTTCCGATCGGGGTAAGATCGTAACATAAACTTTCGTCCACAACGCGGCTTTGTCTGACTTTGACGCAGCGTATAAACATCGTCACTACAGTCAGTTGTTCGACGATTTGTAAACAAGTTCTCAAGGTTGGGTTCTGTTCCGAAAAGGCGTCCATCGGTCGAATAACCGCCATGCTGCAATTGAAGCCAGCTGGTAAATGTAATGGAGACGAGTGGACCAGCATCCGATAGCAAAGCTCAAACTCTTAACAATGCCCACACATAATATGTCGGTATTTTCGTTCATCTGGATCATTTTATGATTTTATACTGTAGATGCTGTATATATACATTATACATGCATATATATATATATATATATATATATATATATATATATATATATATATATATAATCTTATATATATACCACACACACACACACAATCAGAGATCAGAGCCTAATCTACGTATATGTCTCATTATCATAACGTTCAGTTTAGCTGACTGTGAAAGGGAAACATACGCATGACTGATATGATGACAAATGATAATGGCTGCGAAAGTAAATATGGAAGATTCTTTAGGAAGGTCGCATGTGCAAATTCTTTAGGAAGAGGAGGGTGGGACAAAGGATGTAAACATTTAGTGGGAGGGATGTTGAGAAATACAACAGTTTGGATGAGAGGGCAGGAACAGGTTGAAACAATGAATGGATTCAAAAGCTATCTAGGAAAACAGGGTTATTAAGTGTTACGAGTAAGTATAGTATTTTCCACACAGACACTCCCAAACCACTCGAAATTCACATCATGATGATGATGATTATCATCATCATCATCATCATCATCATCATCATCATCATCATCATCATCATCATCATCATCATCATCATCATCATCATCATCATCATCATCATCATCATCATCATCATCATCATCATCATCATAGTATCATCAGTCAGTCAGTCAGTCATCATCATCAGTAGTTATTATTATTAGTAGTAGTAGTAGTAGTAGTAGCAGCAGCAGCAGTGGTAGTAGTAGTGGAGGCCAGTAGTAGTAGTAGTGGCAGCAGCCAGTAGTAGTAGCAGTAGCAGCAGTAGTAGTAGTAGCAGTAGTAGTAGTAGTGGCAGCAGTAGCAGTAGTAGTAGCAGCAGTAGTAGTAGTAGTAGTAGCAGTAGCAGTAGTAGTAGTAGTAGTAGTAGTAGTAGTAGTAGTAGTAGTAGTAGTAGTAGTAGTAGTAGTAGTAGTAGTAGTAGTAGTAGTTTTAGCGTTAGTCGTTATAATATTTAACTGCACGTTCCTTCTTCACTGTTTCTTGCGTAGGCTGCGTTAAATACCTGTAGGTTACTTATTCACTTGAATTTGCCTTTTCTTGTTTCATTAGTGAGTCTTATTTCTTCTCTTCCGCAGAAAGACAAAGCGGTTTCTTGCGCAGCGCGTGCCTAATTATTACATCATTGGATTCGTTGCATCCTTCGAACGAGCAGAAAGTTATTGCGTCATGATTTGGCACATAAAGTTCCATCTGATGATAGGGCCTACAAAGCTGGGCATTCGAATTAGTCCAACGGAAAGACGGAGATCTTTCAATCATTCTTTGCGACAATCATTCTTTGCGACAATCATTCTTTGCGACAATCATTCTTTGCGACAATCATTCTTTGCGACACGACATGTGACAAGACAAGACATTCTGTGCTCTATAGCATTTCATCGACTCTTTGTATATTTTAAGCATTGGTATAGCCACGAGGGGGAGTAATGGGGTGGCGTGGGGGTGCGGATCACTATTTGAGCTGGGACCGGTCGTGGAATTTGTGCAAAACCGTTGAGTATTTTTTATTTGGGGGGGCGATGGGGGTGTAGGGTAGTTTAAGAATGCTAGAATGAAAGAAAGAAGCTCGACGTGTTCGAGATTGACAGGGCGATGTTTTTTTATTCTCGTCAAGACTTTTTTTACACCTGAAAACCTAAACATGTCGACGTGCCCCCCTCCCACTCTATTTCGGAATTCTGGCTACGCCACTGATTTCAACTGCTTTTTTGCTCCCAGCAGTTAAATTAAAACAGCTATACGTTCGAAACGGCTTTCTACTTTCCTCTTAAACGCCTGCCTGCCTGTCTGTCTGCCTGCCTGCCTGCCTGCCTGCCTGCCTGCCTGCCTGCCTGCCTGCCTGCCTGTCTGTCTGTCTGTCACTCACCACGTAATTAAGGACAGATAATGGGCGATTACGCGGGAAGCGGTAAAAGTCTACGCGAACGAGCGTTGTAATGAACGTCGTTACTGAAAGTGGCTCAGTGTTCATCGCCATTAAAGTCGTTCTTCGCGAACGAGGCGCTGCACGTATACTATATGCTACGGTAGTTTCGGAAGCGAGGATTGAAATAATGTACGCGAAGTGCTGGAAAATTGTAGTTTCCGGCGCTCCGGGGTCCCGGGCGGTGTCGAAAAGAAACCATATTTTGTTAGTTCACTATTAATTTTTGACAAAATTGATAGATTTCTCGCAGTGACTATGCTTCGGTTAATTATATTATTGTATGAATATTGTAAAGGTAGGCATGTAGGCCTACTTGAACGAGCGATTGGTCCGGCGCTGATCTCCATGTACTAGGCAAGCAGCGACGCATGTGGCTTACGCCGTTAATCCAGAATTGTTTGTCACTGCTTCTCTCTCTCTCTCTCTCTCTCTCTCTCTCTCTCTCTCTCTCTCTCTCTCTCTCTCTCTCTCTCCTCGCGTTTTATCTTCGCAGCGTAACGCTGACGCCAAGTCATCGACACGTACAGTATGAATATTGCGACCTTTGATTACTGTAGCCTGCGATTTTGATTCGATACTAATGAGCTGACATTAATTTCTTTAAAAAAAATCGAACAATGGCTGCTATCAATTTTGTCATCGCCGCCTTTCCTTCAACGTCACAGCTCATTTCGGAGGTGCTAGAACCAGTGGCGTAGCCAGGATTCCGCAATAGGGGGGTGACATATCGACATTTTCGGGTGAAAATGTCTTAACGAGCAAAAACCGTCGTCTTTTCAAGCGCTATGATACATTTCGTGCATTCTCCTCCATCTCCTATACTTCCTAGTTCCTACACACCATAGACAACGGTTTTGCATAACTCCCGCAACCGGTTCCATCCCGAACATAGTGGGGGGGGGCGAACCCCGTGTCCCCCGTGGCTTCGGCAAGGACGGGAACAGACACGGTCGAAAATTATTGTCCGTCTTCTTGGTTTGAACTCCGGACCTTGTGGCTGGTCGACCAGTTTGCATAACCACTCTACCGCCGAGTCACCGGCTTATTTATACGAACGGCGTTTTCGCGCCGAGAGTTGCGTTGAGTCGTCTGCTGAGCTATAGGGGCTTTTTCTTACAGCGAAAACTCCGCTAATCGCCTGCCAATCATTCGTCAAACGAGGCTTGGCAGGCGATGACGAGATAGGGCATATAGTGAGTCGGCGACTGCCAGTTGCGGAGTTATAGAGGAAGATCGATATGTCGCGATATCGAAATACCAACGGCCTTGGTTGGTTGTTTGAAACGGAAACTGGTTATTATATGATATCTGATTACCGTAAACCAGGACTTTTCTTGTGACGGCACGCACCATCCGGCATATACGGCGTACAGGAAAACCTTAAAACAAGCTCGTATTTTTATCGCATCATTAGACTACGTTTAAACATTGAAAATTTGACCCTTTTAACGGTATCTTTTGTTGTTTGAATTTGAACCTCTTTCCATTTGAACTCGATACATTTTAGTTCTTTACATGGACCCAACCTATCGGCTTCTATTATGATCGCCACATAGAATTTTATATAAACGATTGCATAATATTGGGCAATGGAAAATATAATTTTTCCAACGAGCACTATTGTAAACTAAATGTCTCACCAATTTTCTTCGAAATTGCACGACGGCATTGGCGCAAACTTGTATAAAAAGTGGGTGAGGGGTCCAACCTGTACTATGCCTTCCATTTTCCCTAGGGAAGCCTCTCAAAAAGTGGTGGAGGGTCGATCATAGAAGCCTAATAGAAGTTTACGCGTATATGCACAACAAGGATTTTTCAAATACGCAACCCAACCCCAACCCAACCAATGGTCATCTCTGGGATATAACGTGTACCTCGGATATAACGCATACTGAATGCTTTACAGACCCGCTAAGTTCTAGCGCTTACTTTTAATTCGATGTTCTTTGCAGCCATCCAACAGATTTCCGATCCGCTGATAGTGGAGCATCCCGCGGACGCCTACGTTATACGCAACGAGCCGGCGACGTTGAACTGCAAGGCTGAGGGCCGGCCGCCGCCCGTGATCAGCTGGTACAGGGACGGACAGCTGATCACCACGTCGACGGAGAACCCCATCTCCCATCGCATGATCCTCCCGAGCGGCCAGCTGCTCATCATGAAGGTTCACAGCAAGAACAAGTCGGACGTGGGAGAGTACTACTGCAACGCCACCAATCCGGAGACAAGAGTGAGCAGCATCAGCAGAAGGGCAAGGCTCGAAGTCGCAGGTATAATAAGGCACTAATGACGACACTCTCGCTCTATATATATATATATATATATATATATATATATATATATATATATATATATCTGTGTGGTGGAATTTACCCTCTGAAATACTAAAGGAAACTTTATGCCTATAATAATGATAACCAGTATTTATACTAGCCACCTTGGCATTGGAAGAGTTTGAAATGTTTGGGGGGACAAGATTTGTCTCTTCACGCTTGGGGGATTTCCATCTCCCAAGCCAACATATACAATTTTTTTTTTTGGGGGGGAATTTTAAAACTTTGGGGGATTCCCCCCAAAACAGGCCTAGAATAAACACTGAATGATAACCGTTTGCGAAGCTACGGGTGTCAAGGGTACAGGCACCCCCAAATCCACCAGAAAACTTGTATCGGCTAATTTTTATTTCTCATCGTAGCGAATAGAACACGAGACCCCCCACCGCCAACTGAATTCCTAGATCCGCCCCTGTTTCCTCACAACCGCGCCTCGATTCGAAGTCCTTGTTCTCAATCGCGGTTCGTCTGTCGTCCGGATGATGGATGGATGTTTGGCTGGTCGCTCGGTCTGAGGTGGTGATGATGATTCTGGCTAAAGAGTACAGAAGAGATGCCGCCATCGTGTGTCAGCAGCAGCAGCGGCGGCGGCGGCGGCGTTGCCAGAACCTCGTTTCCGACGACGTCCGCGCGTCTGTGTTGTTATTGATTGCCACATTGCCTCTGGTACATTGCAGTATGCACTGCGCGGGGCTCCAACAAGACACCTGCGCTTACGTGTATTCATCACGGGCGCTACACACGGTGTCATTCCAAAAGGCCACTAACTTCTCCCTTAAATCAATATATATATATATATATATATATATTTTATATAAAAAAATTTCTAGACAATTTTTTGAAACTCGTCCTTTTTACTCATCAACAAAACAGATGTGGGAACGCCGTACCTGTACGTTCCCAAACGTATTATTACATATTCATAATTATATATATGCAACCTGGCAAAACAGGTGTGGGAACGCCCGTTCCCTTGCGTTCCCACTGAAAAACAGACCCGAAACGTTATGTCAGCGCCTTTTTAATTTCTTCGCGCCTTCTAAAAAGAGGTGTCTGGTTTTATAAGTTAACCCCACACCCATTAAGAAATTCCTGGCGCCACGTGTGGTGTCGTAGCCCAGAGCCATCACATGGTTACCGTTTATCCGCTTCAGAACTCGTGTGATTTTAACTGCAGACCGGCAAACATACTCCAGTACTTCGCAGATGTTGGCGTTGTTGTTCCAAGCGCTTTTTTATTTGTCCTCTATCGCTTTCCTGTGAACCCTTACCCTCCGTCTTTCGTTACCCCTCCCCAAGTGATCATACTTTGTGATGACAACTGCAGACCCGATGTTAACAGCGGTTCACCGCCCGCTCTCTCTCTCTCTCTCTCTCTCTCTCTCTCTCTCTCTCTCTCTCTCTCTCTCTCTCTCTCTCTCTCTCTCTCTCTCTCTCTCTCTCTCTCTCTCTCTCTCTCAACTTCTAATCAATTTCTAATGTTGTACAGTAGTACGCGTCGTAAGATAAACTTCGGATATTTTGGTCTTTATAGCTTGTTTATCTTATTCTCGGTCTTTCAATCAATTTCTAATGTTTTCTAATAAACAACCGTTCTTTGTTTTATAGCGATCCTCGACAACCTTGTTTTCAATCCTTCTGTTCAACCCTCGACAAGAACTCTACTGTAGATCTAGTAGATCTGCAGTGCGTGTAGAGGGGCGGTGGGGCGGTGGCCCCGGGCGCCGACCAGAGGGGGGGCGCCAAAATTGACTCGGTGACCTCTTTTTGCTCGTCAAACATTTTTTTATCGACTTGGCCCCGAGCGCCCACCAATCTCTGCACGCCACTGGGTGTGTTGCAGTGTGATATTTGAGTCAGGCTATAGTGGGGTGTGCGTGGGAGAATGAGACACGCGTGGTTGAAATGAATTTTTAATTGTCTCATTATGCCGCGTAAATAATAATTATGTTATGTATAATTATAAGATAGCGAAATACGTGACAGCATTGTTAATATATAGAGTGGACCAGAGGGTGGGTTGCGGTTTTGAGGGGTGGCGGGGAGGATGGTGGAATAAGGGGAGGGAGGTATGAAGTAACTAGGAAATACGACACCGAATATTCGCTGGCACAGTTGCAGAATGATCGGGAAATTCCGGCTATCTTCGGATTCCGATCCTTAGACCTGGGGCCGGTTGGATTTAGCAGCTTCCTTCGGTTAGAAAAATTCCACGCCTTTGTCGGTCAAAGTGTGAGTGAAAAAAAGTTCGGTTTCGATTGTTCAGTTTGGACCGAATTGAATCCGAATGCAGTTCCGAAAAAGACCCTAAAAATCGAATCCAGTGCGTATCGCCAACGGCCAAAAATTGAGACGGCATATCTAAACAGACGCCAAATTCCTGTCCGAAAACCCTATAAACCGCCTAAGGTATCCACTTTTCCAACGTCGTATCCAAAACACAAAGGTCGCAGATTTGATTTCTAACCAGAACTTGTCACCGAATATCCACTCGTCTGTGATTGACTTTGCCAAAATATTATTAACTGAAAAAATTGTTTTTTTTAAAAGTTATTATCCGTGAAGACGGTGAAACTAGTTACCTTGATCTGAATATTTAGCCAATCATGGACCATGGATTTGCCTTTTATCGTTTGAAGTTATTATCCGTAAAGTGCTTAATATCTGTCAGTCTAAAGTTCTAAACGCCTCTAGTTGATCATCGGAAATCAAATTCGGCGTATATATATATATATATATATATATATATATATATATATATATATATATATATATATATATACATATATATATATATATATATACACAAACACACACACATACACACAAACAAATGCATTGCCACGCCATGCATACAACAGAGCATCGCAGGACTGCAGCAGTAGAGCTACGTTGCACTGCGCCCATGTTGGAGTAGGAGGAGGTGGAGGGAGGGGACATGGAGGCATTGTGCCAATTACTGATGAGAGGCTGAGCACATGTGTCGGCACGAAAACGTCCGAATAATAGAATAATCGAAAAGACAGAGAGAGAGAGAGAGAGAGAGAGAGAGAGAGAGAGAGAGAAGAGACAGACAGACAGACATACAGACAGACAGACAGACACACTGCCAGAGACAGACAGACACACAGACAGAGACAGACAGACACACAGACACAAAGACAGACAGACAGACAGAGACAGACAGACACACAGACACAAAGACAGACAGACGGACAGACAGAGACAGAAACAGAGACAGAAACAGAGGCAGAGGCAGAGAAATAGAGGCAGAGAGAGGGAGAGGGAGAAAAAGGAGAGGGAAAGAGGGAGAGGGAGAGAGAGGGAGAGAGGGAGAAATGGAATTTTTGCACGGCATTGACAGAACAGCTTTACGCAGACATCATGACGTTAGGCGCTGGCACATATGCCCTGCTGACGACGACGACGACGACGACGACGACGACGTATCGGATATGAATCATCTGCATTTGCCGAGGCGCGCGCTCTGCAGTCGATGGCATTACATCGCCGGACACCTGCTTCCTTTCCACACGACCGACACATTTACAATGACGTCTGCCCATTCGAAGGCGCACTTATTGCCAGACAATGCAGAAACGGCGCCGGGCATAACTGCTGTATTGCCTGTATTACAGCTGCAAACAGGGGCGCACCCAAGAATTCATCTAGGAGGGTCACCGTGTTCTGTTTTCATTCTGCCTTGTGCCGCCCCTTCCACGAGAATTGATGCATACTGTTATAACCAGAGATATTTTTGCACCCCTAACGCCCCAAAACCCCCAATCTGAGAGCAACACTCCCTAATTATGATGCAGCTAAGATGCTATCGCTCGCCATGGGGAGGGAGGGAACCCACAGAATATAGCAACACCCCAGAATTGATAATTCTAGAAATTACCCTGGTCATAACTATTAAAAGGAAAGAAAAAGACAAAACGCGATTATTCGTGTCTTCAATATAATTTCTCGGCTTATCGTCATGATTAGTAGCTAGTCAGCAAATATTTTGGGAGTGGTTTGAGAGGGGGCTGGTGCTCCAGAGAACCTGCGGGGTGCGGACATCCGCCCGCAGAATTTTCGCTGTAACCGATTCTATTTCATTGAAATCGTTGGTAAGTTTACCCCGAAAGCTTTTGGGAAACCAACTGAGATTGCGCTGAGAACTAACTCCTTATCAGCAACAAGCAATTGCGTAGGAAATTATTAGCAATACAACTTCTATAGCTCCGTGGAAAACGAACGTCTAAGTCAAGGACTCTTTGGAATTGTGTTTCCTTATAGGGTTTAGTGTTGCCACCAAATTCTTCCTATCAAATTGAAATGATCAAGAATTTTATAATTTAAAAAATATATTTAATTCTTGACTCAGAAAATGATATAAAAAATCTTTACTGACTGACAGTGACTGTCACAAAAAAGATTCTGCACAAAGGTCTGCGTTAAGAAAATCATATAAAATCTTTTTTTACTGATTTATAAATTGTTCGTCTAACAATGGGCCTAATAGTTGAATTTTTGCGTTACACCAACGCCAACTACCCATCTTGTTGACAAGGGGGCTCAGTACAGTTCTAGGGTTTTAATTGTTGAGCGGAAGGGGCCAAGGGCTGTATGCCTTCCAGATTAATCCCGCCGGAAATTGTTTGATAAAATCAATAGAATAATAGGGAGGCGATCTATTCATGCTCGTCATCGCTTTATATATATATATATATATATGAGGCAGTCACCACCGGATTTGAAGTTTGGACAAAACCCCCAAGTTTTTATTAGCCAATATAAGTGGAATATTACCGCCACATGTGACTCAAACTGGTTCGTTTCAAGGTTCATTGGTCAGGAGAAGTCAACTTGATTCATCACAAAACATTTGCCATGCTGCCAGTTGCATCAGTGTACGTTTTTCCAGGAAGCATCAGAATTCTAATAATCATCATCATTTTGCCAACCACTGTCTCGTTAATCATCATTCCATCCTGCTCAGACAAAAATGACGCACTAAAAACAAACTATGGCATTGCTTGCAATAATTGATAACAGAACTGTTCGGTTGGTCAGCTTATCGCGAAACGTTTTAGCCGATAGCGTTCGCGTCTGAAGACAGCGTTTCTACACAATGCGTCTTCATTATTATCGGACATTCGTCTGAGGAGCCGTCACTGGCGTCGTATGCGCTGACAGATGTGCATCAAATCAGATCAGATGTCGACTTCGGATGCTGATAAAAAACGAACTCGAGATTTTTCACTGTTGAAAATTATAAAACAGTCATGTCATCCATGTCATCAACCGTCAGATAAGGTCATTCATTAGAGGAACTTGCTCCGTTCCCATGGCGAAAACGCCTTTATTGACGCTGTAATTCTGTAGGGGATACGGGGATGAGGATGGGGAGGTTCTACCAGTGACGTTCTAACAAATTAGATGACTGAGAAGAAAATGCATCCCCGACCATTGATCAGTCGGTGGTTTGATCAATTAGATAAAGCTTCTTGACATCTGGAAATCGAATGGAAAAGAAGGTTCTGATGAGTGGCTGGGGATTCAAATGGCCTTACACTACACTGGGTATCTGTAGTCTGTATATAAAACAGAGCTGATGACCTTTTTTCTTGTCATTATCGTTTAACGCTGTGCAGGTCTATTTGTATACTAAACAGAGAAATAGAGCACCCCCGGTTTTTCCGGCTTTTGACTCAGTGGTTCGTTTCATTGCAGATTCATCAATTTTGAGTACGTTGAAATAATCATCATCACTGTCGCATTTGTAACAGAACTCTTCGGTTGGTCAATCGCACTGTTTTGGATAGCGTTCGCGTCTGGAGACAGCGTTTGCTTGCTGCGTCTTCATTATTATCGGACATTTAATTTTTTACGCTGACAGATTGCATCAAATCAGATCACGACTTCGGATGCTGATAAACGAACCTTTTTCATTGAAAAATATAATCATTGTAGCCTATACCTCCGTTCCTTTTTACCAAGAGTCGGTTCATCGTTGGGGATGACTGAGAATGCATCCCCCCACCGAACTTTTTTGGTTCACGCTGGGTATCTGTAGTCTGTATATAAAACAGAGCTGATGACCTTTTTTCTTGTCATCATCGTTTAACGCTGGGTAGGCCTGGTAATTTCAGATTCCCAGAGCTTATTTTGGAATACTTTTGAGGAAATGTTATGTGCATTTGTCGGGCAAAGCACTGTTTTGGACCGTTTTTGTCAGTCCCTATTTCGGATTTAATTTTTTCAGTTTCCCACCAACCTCCAGGAGTCATTGATTAAACACTGGCTCTTGGAACCGCCACTGGCTGTAGACCTATTAACAGTGGTTTTCAACTTCTCACATAAGACAGATCCTTCAGAAGTCTGAACCGCCCTAAACCTAATAATAATAATAATAATAAATAATAATAATAATAATAATAATAATAATAATAATAATAATAATAATAATAAGAAGAATAATAATAATAATAATAATAAAAGAAGAAGAAGAAGAAGAAGTTTTCTAAGAACAAGAACAAGAACAAGAACAAGAAGAAGAAGAGAAGCAAGAAGAAGGCAAGAAGAAGAAGAAGAATTTATTCTAAGAAGAAGAAGAAGAAGAAGAAGAAGAGGAAGACTCTCCCCAAAAGAAGAAGAAAAAGAAGAAGAAGAAAGAAAAAGAAGAAGATATGTTGAAGCTTGGAAGAAGAAGGAAATTCCCCCCAAAGAAGGAAGAAGAAGAAGAAGAAAGAAGAAGAAAGAAGAAGAAGAAGAAACATTTCAAAAGCTCCCCACTGTGTTCTAAGCTGTGGGTGGCACGATAAACAAGAGGCCTGAGCCAAGTCAGTAATCCGGAGGCTGACGGGTCCTTATCGACCAATCTCTGCTGTGCCTTTCACACGGTGAACGCTTCATTCTCTGCGGTTGATGACTCGGTTGAGGCCTCTTGTTAACGATGGCAGTGCCACCGGCAGCCCAGACTTCTATCGCGCCACTGCCTACTAATACGAGCATGCCTCAATCGATTGCGTTTCGAAAGCGAAGTCGTGAACAGAAATGCCAATTACGCGAACAAATTCCAGGTCCAGACGCAGAAGCTCGTCGACGCAGCAGGAAATGTCTGTCTGACATGAGCACACCAGTGTGTCCTGCGCTGGTTGATCAGCACGCGATACATTGTCTATTTGGACAGCTAATCTAACCGTCATCGTAAGAAGTTTGATGGCGCCTGGCATCTGTTTAACCAGGGGAGTTTCTAGGAGGTCACATAGCTAGTGACGGCGCCAACAATCTTGAATGGGGATTAAACCACGAAGACGTAGAAAGCTCTTTTCATTATTACGCTGACAAGCAAGGCAGAACTCGCTTTGTGGTTTGTAGTTTGTAGGGGGGTTGGGGGGGTTGGAGCAGTGGCGTGCAGACTGCAGAGTGGTCGGCGCCCGGAGCCGAGTCGCCGCCGAGTAAATTTTGGCGCCTCCATGGTGGGCGGACCAGAGCCAAAAATATTTAACGAGAAAAAGGTCGTCGAGTCAATTTTGGCGCCCCCATCTGGTCGGCGCCTGAGCAACCGCTCCACCGGTCCCCTCTGCACGCTGCTGGGGTAGATCGACATTTGGGGAGCGAGTTTTTAAAAATTGCAGGTCGTCTACTTGGGTGAAACTGACTTTTGTCTCTCATTGGTGGGCGGAAATCAATTTCAATCAAACACACGCGACGTAGACATAACCATGTTGTTGTTGTTGTTGTTGTTGATGATGATGATGATGATGATGATGACGATGATGATGATGATGATGATGATGATGATGGGTGATGATGATGGATGATGATGATGATGATTATGAATGATGATGATGATGGGTGATGATGATGGGTGATGATGACGATGATGATGACGATGATGATGATGGATGATGATTATGATTATGATGGGGGATGATGATGGTGATGATGGTTTCGACTGTGCGTTTCAGTGATCAAGGACGACTTCCGCGAGTCTCCGGGCGATCAGGACGAGGCGGTCGGGGCGACGGCGGTGCTGCGCTGCGTACCGCCGCACGGGGAACCGGAGCCGGAGATCCGGTGGGAGAAGAACCGCAAGCGGCTGGCCCTCGACGACGACGACCGCGTCCGGGTCGACCAGCACGGCAGCCTACACATCGACGAGGCGCAGAAGGAGGACTCCGGCACCTACCAGTGCATCGCCTTCAACATCGCCGGCGAACGGGAGAGCCGACCGGCACAACTGACCATCAAACGTAGGCAATTGACGCTATTTCACTGAGATTTCACTTAATTATATTTAACGAAAATGCGTGTAAGTTTCAGTTAAGTTTGCTTAATTTCATTTAAATCCACTTTGATTTCGCGTAAATTCACTTGCATTTATTTACTGTATTGATTGATTTAATAGTCGATTGACTGAACATCCGCATAAATTTACTTAAATTTCCTTGAATTTCATTTTTGATTTGCATTAAACTTCATTTAAATTTAACTTAAAGCCACACAGATTTTGCTTAAATTCAATTCAATTCATTTATTTGTTATGATTGATTGATTGATTAAGTGAATGATTGGTAGTTCACTTAAATTCACTGTCACATCGCCCAGTGGTGGGAGACTGGTCTCCCGGATAGTAAAACGTGGTAGTTAGCCTAGCCCTAGTTGGAGTTGAAATTGGTTGTAAGTTTTCAGAATGCTAGGGCTTCTCCAAGTTCTCCACACTGTCACACTGGCGGTTAGACACCACTACATCACTATGATATGATTATGATTTATTAAAAACTGATGTAAAGCAGGGCTTTTAGTGCTCCTTTAAATTGTGGACCTTGAAAGCCTGCAAAGTGGCAGACAGGGGGGATGGAAAAAGTTTCTGAAAATGGTGACACCTATGCATGGGCACCCACAGAAATTTTTCCAGGAGGGCAAAACATAATGGTCATGGCAATGCCACATAAATTTTTCCAAGAGGGGGGCAAAACACATCTTAACACAATGGTCATGGTTAATATTTTAGCAAGGTTTTCAAATTTCAATGGGAAATATTGGCATTTTTATTTTCCAGGAGGGGCAAGTGCCCTTCTTGCCCCAATGTGCGGGCGCCCATGCACATATGTGTTGGTCTGATCATTGTCAATTTTTGACAAGTGTGGTTCACAAAAGGTTTGTTTTGGAGACCTCACATTACCCTTAAGTTAGAGGAATACTCATACAACTCGAGGGGTCACAGAATAACCATTTGGTCTGCAGATGTAGATATTACGGCTTCGGTCCCGGAGTGGAGAATGAAAAGTGCACACAGCTGGCAAATGTACTCAGCTATTAAATGAATGGACTACATCAAACATTTGCACAATGGTAGAAAAAGGCAGTGAGGGGTGAACTATCTACAACCCCTTGTTGGCAGAGGTCCGTAAAATGTGAAGGCACAAATGCTTCATGACCTAAGGATGTTTACAGAAGGGAATACAGGAAACCCTCTGGAAATCAGCCATTCTATGCAGATGTTGACAAGCAGGAGCTTTTAGTTTACTTTGGATGGACCTCCTCTTCAGCAGGTTTCCTGTATTCTCTACCTTTTTATTTCATTGACCTCTGCTAATAAAGATGGGGCAGAAGATGGCTGAGTGGGTTTTGTGCTGGAGCGTCAGGCTGACAGAGTGGGTTCAGGCCCCATTAGTGCTCCTAGTGGCTTTCACACAGGCAGTAATGCCTCCTAAGCCACTTTAAATCATGCTAAGTTAAGTTAAATGCCCATTGGACCACCACCACTGCCCACCACCCACACTACCATCATCAGCTTCATCATCACCACCACCATCATCACCATCATCATCATCATCATCATCATCACCACCACCATCATCCTGACTTTCTTTGTCAATACCCTGACAGCTATGGGCTATTCTATCATCTCCGAAATTGATTGACTCTGAGCTGATCTGATTTGAATGACAGAGAAGCCAGTGATCGTCAATGGACCGAAGAATTCTGTAATCATGGAGAATGGAGACGTTCTTTTCCAGTGCCAGGCAATCGGTGATCCAGAACTTGTCGGGTCATGGACGAAACGAGAAGGACCGATACTCACAGAGCGGTACTAGCACGTTGCAGTGAATTGTATCACTATTACTATTACTGCAGATTTTTAATTACTATACAGGATATTGACGTCACTAGGCTACTACAATTTTACATGTTATATCCTGTCATATTCATTTACTTCGTTACAATTGAATGGATGAAATGTTTTTTGGGGTTTAGTTCGTACCAAATTTAAAGTTGCAAGCAGGTGGAGGGTTGGCTCTGTTCCATTATTATCTGCTGCATCGTTTTAGTTTTGAGAAAACTTGTGACTGAATTTTAGGTCAACAATTTTTGGTGACAGAAGTCTTCAGATTCGAAATGCTCAGGTATCGGATGAGGGAACATATGTATGTCGAATGGAGAATTCAGTCGGTTGGCAAGAGGCAGAGGCAAAACTCACAGTTCACTGTGAGTCAGAATTCAAGATATATTATAAGTAAAGTAAGTAAGTAAAATGTTGTAAATTTATATAGAGCTTTGGCAAGTAGTACAGTAGTGGCTGCTTATTCTTATGCTTGCTGCCCAAATGAATTTGAACTATATTTTCTTCACAGCAGACTTCTGCAATTTTTTGATTGATTGGTAAATGTTTAGTCAGATTTTGTGCCCATATTTTGCAATTTCTAAAATTTGTATTTGGCAGAGAGATGGGAGCAAAGATTGAGGCCCAAATTTTTTTAAGCAAGAACTTATTTGAAAAATCAATTAAAAACAGAAATTCTAGTATGGTAATACATAATTGAAATAATTGATGCCAACTTTCATCCAAAAATTTGCAGATTACTGTCCTAAATAGGGCTTGGTGGAGTAGTTAGTGGTAGGGTTCCTGCCATGCAATCAGAGGGTAAAGTTAGATAAAGGTAGGTCCTGTACTTTGTCCGAATGTTGGGTTCTGGTGCTTATCTCCAGTCCAGGCAATCTGCAACGTAGGTGGTATAATCCATTAATCTGAGGCAGGTTGCTATTGCTTTCCCCAGACCCACATTTTACCTTGCAGCTTAATGCTGCTCCCCAGTTTACCACCGCCCTCTAGCGAGTAAGGCTGAGTCGACCTTAGAACTCCTGCGGGAATCGAACCCGCGACCTTCTGCTCCATCGTCCAGTGTTGTTACCACTCTGAAGTTAGTGGGTCTGAATCTGACCCTGGCCACTGTGTAGCCACCCTGGACAAGTAGTTCACCCCTAATTGTATGTGAGGAGGGCAACTGAATGCCACCTCTCTCATCTCATACCCAGGTTGCATAGCCTAAATGCCAATTGGCAGATAACTCATTGTCATCACTGTTAAAATAAGTGAGTAAACAAATTATTAAGGAATAAGTAAGCAAGCATATTAGTAAGTAAAATATTGTGTTTTGTCTAGCACTTATGGAAGCACTTCACTGTTTGCTGATTATTTCAAGCACTGAATCATAATGTTGGAATGGCCATAGCTGAAACATAACATGTGGTCAAGATAGATGTTGATAAAGGCTAAAGCTGTTCAAGTATTATGCAGGGAATGATTTAAAATTTTGCAGGAATTTAAGGGAATGGTGAGTCCAAATTTATTGTTTTTTAATTTTTGTTTTCCTGGAATTTGAGAGATTACTTTGTAACTCTGTGCTTTCACAGCGAGACCTTCGCTTGTTGTGGCTCCGCGAGACAAAGTGGTAAGTCTTGGCAGACGAGTTTCAATACGATGCGAAATGGCCGGTAATCCAGCTCCTGGAATTTTCTGGAGTCGCGTATCAAATCAGGTTATTATTAGATAACGACACCTCTTAATTAAATGTTGCATAATCTGCAATAATGGGGCTCATCCATATAGTACATATGCATAAAAGGCCTACTCAACCCCTGCCCTCCATTATGCACATCAAACATATGCAAAATCTCCGAAATCCAGCTCCCTTCAGTGCATGCATAGCCATACTGTAGTACTATCAGATCTAGAGTCAGATTGCATCTCTTTCAGTTTCTCTTTTCTTTCGTAGTCTATCTGGCTGCTTCCCCACTCCCTCCTCTGACTGGTCTCTGGACTTGACCTGGTCTTTTGCGATATGGATTTGGAGTTCCGTCAAGTCTTAGAATTGGTGCTATAGAAGTTCATGAATAATTAATGAACTTGTGCAAAAGCTTTCAGATGATAATCTTTGATTTATACTATTTACAGTTTCAGTTTTTGGAAATAATAAATTGCAAAGAAAATGAAAGGAAATTAAAATAGGTATATTATTAATAAAGATACTGTACTTTTATGGTATCTACATGTATTTTAATACACAAAGCTATCAACACTGGGGTACTCCAAATTTTTCAGCTGAAGACACTCACTTTCTGCCATGCCTGTCACTGCCAAGTTCTCCACCCAATCTTTTCTCATCAGATGCCCCCAAAATTAATTTGTCTTCTTTTGATGATTATCATTGAGTTTGGTTTTGTTTCTATCATTTGCAAGATTTATTTCTTTTTCTTTTATCCATCCAGGAACGTTTATCATTCTCCTCAACAAGAACCACATTTCTGTGGCTTCCAGCTTCTTTTTCATAACGTTTAAGATATCCGATGTCTCTGCTCTGTGTAACAGCACTGACCATACATAGGACTTAAAAATTAGTAGTTTCTTTGGAGATGGTTTTGTTTGTCAGGATCTCTTTCATTTCCATGAATGCTGATTTTTCCATGCCATTTCTTGCTTTGATGTCTATCACTTTTATTATTGCTTTTAATAGTGCTCCCCAAGTATTTGAATTGTGTTATTTGTTGTATTTCTCTTCCATTTATAAGTTTCCCGACTTAGATACTTCTTTGTGTTTTGTAATTACCAAAGCAAATGTCTTTTTTGTGTTAATTTTCAGTCCTTTGCTTCTGAATGTTATTGTCAGTTAGCTAAATTTATTTACATTTAGCATTTTCTTCTTTCCGTTATTGACCTCACATGACATTGTCATAGACAGGAATTTTTTGGTACCATTCTTCTGAGAAAGTGGTTTTACTTTCTTCATGATCTGGCAATGACCTCCCTATGCTCCACCTGCAGATATTTAGCCTAGGGAATGAGCAAAGGTGGTCATCTTGTCATCAATTTTTTCATCTACTTTTCTTGGATGGATTGGGCGGGCCCTTGTTTCACAATGATCCTTTTCATACTCTCCCCATACTTAGAACTGTGTTGTGATGCCTTAAGAATAGTATTGTTAAAACTATTACTATTAATACTAATACTGCTTGTTTGATAACTCATTCTATGGTTTCCTCTCGTATATTGAGGTGTTTTCACGGGATTGCATTTTATTCGCGCAACTGTGTTTATTTTCTCTGTATTTGGTTTGTTTGTTCTTTTTTTGCATTATTTGTTCAGACTCTGTTGCTTCCGAACAAACCCTACGAAAGGTTTCGTGTCACGGAGGAAGGGACGTTGATTATAGAGGCCGTTCGGTCGGAAGATGCTGGAGAGTATGCATGCCACGGCCTCAACATTGCCGGGAGCGCTTACGCCAAGGCTCAGCTTGATATCAAAGGTATGAACTCTAACAGTGGTGTCAGTGGAACAGGGGCATTCTCCAGCAATTGAGTTTGGAGGGGGTACTTTGTGTCCCGAATTCCCTGTTTTTTCACGTGCCTCCTTCCGTATGGATTGTTTTTAAGATTATCGAAATGGAAGGAAAGACGAAACTCGCTTATTTATTCGTCCATTTATAGTTTTTTGACTTGTTTTTGTTTACACGATTTGAAATTTTCAGGACTTAATGTTTGGGATGGATTTGGGGGGAGAGGGGGGCACGTGCCACTGCCCTCCCTAAATCTGCCTGTGCAGTGGTGTTGGTGTCACACAGCGCAGTTTTGAGGAATTTGTCGGCCAAAAGCAAGCCAAAGTGTACTGTGTTTATCGACACAGTTGAACGCCAGTTGTTTAGACATTCAACTTTCATTGCTTTGATTATTAAATACTGTTTGTGTTTGAAAGCAACGTTTTTCATTTGAGATTTATTTCGAATATTTTGTGCAAGATTAATTTATTCTGATTGATGGTTTTTAGAATCTGAATAGATTTTATATGTTTCTAATATTTAATTATAATACTAATATAATGTTAATATTGAAATAATTTTATATTAGTAATTAGGAGAGTTGGAAAGTGGCAAGACAGACTTTGAAATATTCAAGGCATTCATGAAGATCTCATTCACATTAATTGTATGATGCAATAAAGTTGCCATTGCCATAATCAATGGAAACTTTGATACATGCAAATATTTCATTTTCTAGGCTGCATCTAAGTCAGAATCACCAGGACTGATTGGGACATCTTTCAGATTTGTAAAATATACTCTTTAAATTGAACAAGCAACCTTTGGTTTGAGAAGTCTGAAGCAAAGTATTTTCGAATTTTTTCTCCGCAGATGTTGATCCTAGACCACCTCCAATAATCGACATCGGACCACAAAACCAAACGCTTCCTTCGAGTGAAAACGCACTCCTTCCGTGCACTGCCAGCGGGGAACCAGCGCCTGGAATATCGTGGTTGAAGAATGGAGTCACGTTATCCTTGGAAGAACCGAGATTTACTATTGTTGCATCAGGAACTTTGCAAATATCTAGTAAGCAAGACTTGAGTATGCAGTTGGCATGACATGAAAATGTAGCAACCATAATTTGAGTATGTTGTAAGCATTGGTATAGCCATGGGGTCCAGAGGGACCCAGCCCCCTTATTTGAACTGCAACTGGTCATTGGACTCATGCAAAACCGTTGACTTTTTTTTGGGTGGGTGGGTGGGTGGGGGTAGGTAATATACAGTATGAGATTGAGGAGGATGCAAAAATTTGTGAATGCTGAAAGTGCTTGACTTGATGACAGCGATTTTTTTGCAAGACTTTTACATCCAAAACGTGCTTATTATTATTATTGTTACTTGCTTTCTGTATTTATAAACATAGTACTCAGTCAATTGGAACATGTCTATAGTTAGTATAAGCTTACTGGTTCACCGGGAAAGCAGGCCTTGAACAGAAAATGATTCTCTTCTCCTGCTTCTCCCTTTAGTTTCTAAATCATTTAAATGTCAACTGTAATTTATAAATTTAAATCTTTCATATATAGTAATTTTAGTTATTTACTGACCTTTTGCCTGTATAACTCTTTTACATTATAAATTTGTGACATTGAAGATCACTGGTTCTGTCATTGATATTTTCTTGATACTAATAAACAGATTTGATTATTATTATTATTATTATTATTATTATTATTATTATTATTATTATTATTATTATTATTATTATTATTATTATTATTATTATTATTATTATTATTATTAGGAAAGCAATCGAGAAATGGCAAGGCAGTCAGTGGTTAGTTAATTAGTGGTTAATGGGTAGTGGTTAATGGTTCCAGCTGGAAAGACAGTCACAGCATTCACATTTATTATTATTACCGTAGTATTGTTGGTGTTATTATTATTGTTGTTGTTGTTGTTGTTTATTATTATTATTATTATTATTATTATTATTATTATTATTATTATTATTATTATTATTATTATTAGACAACATATATAGTACGGTAACATGACTGGAGCTAAAGTCAAGAGAGCTTTACATAAGAATTACTTGTAGGATATGTTAAATAAGTATGTTTTGAAGAATTTCTCAAAGTAGAGAGCTGATGTTCCCTCTATTCCAGAACCCTGTCTATGCCACTGGTTGTAAGCATGACATGAATTGGTGCACTTGCTTTAAGTTTAAACAATACACTTGAATTGTTTCTTTTCTATGTGTATTTTTCATTTGCATGCTCTTTGTATATTTTAGTATGTTAAGTAAGTAAGTACTTAGAATTTCTTTGGCTCTCTGTTAATTAAGCATTTTGAAACGACTGTTGCCCACTGTCCTGAAATCCTAATCGTCTTTTAAATCAGCCTAATGGACTGTTTCTAATACAACTTTAAAATTTTGTTCATGTCAAGAATCATGTAGAATTTTTTGTTTTGATATTTTCAGTTCTGTAAAATTGCCTTAATAAACATTTTGTGCAAATCTTCATGCAGATCTATGATCAAGAAATAATATTTTTGACATTTGCAATTAATTACTAGTCTGGTTCATTGCTGCTTATTTTTTTAATATGTCAGACTTGCAGACGTCAGATTCTGGACTCTACACTTGCAAAGCGGTCAGTGAAACTGGAGAGACAACGTGGACTGCGGCTTTAGTCGTAGAGCCGAGCACAAACACGCAGATTATATTTCAGCGTAACCAGCTGCTCACCACCTTCCCTGGTCATCCATCGAAACCGCTGGTCTCCGAAGTCCAAGAGACCAGCCTAAGATTATCGTGGAAGGCGAATTCATACACTGGGACATCTGTCGTCACCTGCTACTTGGTTGAATACTTCAGTCACGAAATGGGCGAGGTCTGTATTGTGGTCAAGCCTAATCGTAATGTAATGTACCAGAGTATTTATATAGCGACTCTGTTTAGCTATTCTTGCTTCATAATGATTCTTGCTTAAATAAGTACAATTTAATTTGCAATGTTCTGTCGTTGAATTGCTGACATTTGAATTTTGACATTTTTGACATTGAATTTTGATGTTTGACATTTGAATTTTATATTAAGCTGCATGAGTTTATACATGGAAAGTATGATAGGTTTTTCTACTGTTACAGGAGAGGACAATTTTTAGTTTTGACTTTATTAATATTTCAGTTTTAATTGGAAACTTTAGTAATTGTGATGCTGCAACTTAAAATGATTTTGTTCTAACCAGATTATGGATAAAATGACTTCCGTGTGAGTTTAAGCTTAAGTTACAAAATTACCAAAATAATTCAGAATAGTTCTCGTGAAAAGTTAGCTGCACTTCTTTGATTGTGAGAATCTAAAAATAATTTTTACATAAAAATTGTCTATTGACAAATTTTTAGTATGGCATTATTGTACAAATGGCTTTCCTTACCCTTTTAGGGTTGGGTAGTAATGTTTGACTGCGTACGGGACACCTCAGTTCTCGTACGTAATTTACAGCCAAACACATCGTACATGTTCCTGGTGAGGGCAAGAAACTCTCATGGGTTGAGCTCACCAAGTCCTGTATCGTCACCAACCAGAACAAAAGGTACAGCATAGTAACAGATCAGCACGTTTGCCTTTTATCCATCACGAAAAATGTTTTTACTGCTGGCAGATTTAGCATATATGATTTTCTCTCTTAAAATTCAAAGGCATTAATTGCATTTGATATGTGTACGTAATTGATAAGATCAGGGATTTTTTGTGAAAATTTTTTTTCCGGAACGCATTAGTAGGAAGTCAGTTGTCAACATGATGTAGCGACCGTACTGTTACTATAATGATAATAATCAATACAACAGTGTATAATGTGTCTTTAATTAACATGCTGAAGAAAACTTAACAAATGATTAATTATTATTTCATGCTTAAGTCATAAATAGATTGGAAAAAATCATATACCTAGTCCTAAATTTGCTATTTATGAATTTAATGTTACAAAAAAAACTAGTCTTCAGATTTCCCGGTACGCCGTTCTGCCTCGATCCAGCACAAAAAAGCTCTGGATAGGATATGAGTTATTATTTCAGCATTCTTATTTTTAGCCGCAAGTCTAAAACTTTCGTCGACGTTTCCGTAGGTGCGAGTTCCATCGTGGTGCGTCCTACCCCTCCCTTACTCGACTTGGGCGTCGTAGCCGAAAAGCTGGCCCTGCCGATCGTTCGACTGTGGAGCCCGGAAGTTCTCAGCTCCACGGCGATCAAGTTGACGTGGGAGGTGCAGCGAAACCAGCGCTTCATTGAGGGATTCTACGTAAATTACTGGGTCGTTGCCGACAGAGAGGATGGCTCCAGTAATCTGGTGGTTGGCCAGATAGAACCGATCACTGAGACCATCCAGCCTTCGACAGCCTCCATTTGCATATTGAGCGGACTGCAGAAGTACGCGCTGTACGAAATACGTCTGCAGCCGTTCTATTCGACTGTCAAAGGAGCAGAAAGTAATGCCGTGAGGGCACGCACTCTGGAGGATGGTAATCATATTTTATTTTATTTGAGGGGTGTGGTGGAGTAGTGGTAGGGTTCTTGTCACGCAACCGGGAGATAGCGGGTTCGAATCTGGGCATGTTGTTCACTGCTTATTTGCTTAAAATTTATGATTCTTCACTTTGTGAATGACTTAACATGCATCACCAACTATAATAATAATAATAATATTAATAATATTAATAATGATAACAATGATAATAATTTTACAATAATAATAACAATAATTTATTATTATTGTTATTATTATTATTATTATTATTATGATAATACAATGATAATAATTTTACAATAATAATAACAATAATTTATTATTATTGTTATTATTATTATTATTATTATTATTATTATTATTATTATTATTATTATTATTATTATTATTAGGTCTGGTAGGTGTTAATGAAGCATGTTTTTGTTAGTTGGCCGTCCCCATACTCTGGAACTCTTTGCCTCAGCATGTGCATACTGAAAATTCACTACCAATTTTTAGAACAAAATTAAAACCCAATCTTTTTTGACTTGGCTTATCCACCATAGACTGTCACCCGTTTATCCGGCTGGATACCCTGTATTTGACCTAAATCTTGAATGATTTTGATTTGGTGTGCCATTGGCTGATGCCTCTATGCATTATGAAGTGGCGCTATAGAAGTTTGGAATTAGATTAGAAACAGGATTTTTTCCATATGCTGGAGTGTCTACCTTCATTGCTTCATTTCTTCAAGGATAATGTCTATGTCTCCTTTTCACCTGTGTCATATCCGATTGCTGAAATTTACCACATTCTTGCTAGTTTGAATTTCTCCGCAATTTTTCTCACCACTTCCTTTTTACCTTTTGTCTTTTTTACGTGACTTTTCTCCCAATATTCCGTTGGACCAACCCTCGGTTTTCCTTCCCTCTGAAGCTTCTTCAGTAGGTCACCTCCATGGTTTGGTAGCCTTACTGTTTCGATCAAATGGAAAGACTGGCTTTCTCCATGTTGGCCCAATTAATACCTGCCTTACTTAATAATAATAATAATAATAATAATAATAATAATAATAATAATAATAATAATAATAATAATAATCAGGGGCATAGCCAGGAATTTGATTTGAGAGGGTATATATATATACCGATATATCGCCCGTTGCTACGCCCCTGATAATAATAAAGTTAAGAGTGGTTGAGTGGTTCAGTAGGGTCTGCCCTGTGTGAGAACCACTATTTTTCGCATATCCATTCATTCACACTAGAAGGTCTTAAGACTGGCTTATTTTCACGTTTCTGTTTTTGTTTAGTGTGTTATGAGGTTTGTTTTGATTCATGTCGTTAACTAGCTCCATCTGGACCACCGAGGAACATCAGAACGTCGCTGTTAGACAACAACACTCTTGTCATGTCTTGGGAACCGCCTGCCAGGCAGCTTCAAAATGGAATTCTATTGGGTTTTAAGGTAGTATTTTGTAAGTGTTATGGCGGCAACACTGCATACGCCATGTCTCAAAAAATTGCTGATGTCAAAACTCCATCAAAATACCACAAAATTTAATTATTTAAGAGAAAATGCACTAGAGTATCGTCACTATTTATTTGCAGCTGCATAAGGGTTGAATAAAAATGGTGTTTTCGGATGAAGATACCTAGGAGTTCGATAAAAGGTTTGCGAGAACTAAAAGGATACAGTTTCTACTTGTTTTCTAAGAGAACTTTCTACTAAATATTGGACAAAGGTGGGCTGGATTACTTGTTGGCGAAAGTTTACCACAGGGGATCGGTCGGGGAGTGGTTGTCCACGCACTGCCTTTGCTGTTGAAAATATCACCATTGTTTAAGACATGGTATTTAGCCCAAAAAGATGTACCACACAACCATCGCATCAGTGTCTCAGCGCTGTGTACGTGCCAATAGGGCACATTTCGAACATCAATTCTATCAATTTTCAGAGATGTATACATATCATAGAAGTTCCTCTGTTTTGCCATCTAACCATAAAATTAATTAAATGTGGTGCTATTTTGACAAAGTTCTGACAGAAACAGTTTTGCTTGGATTTTTTGAGACATTGTGTACATACATACATGCATACATACACACATACATACACACAAAAGGGCAAACAGACACACACACACACAAACACTTTGGTGCATGCCTGGATTAGTACGAGGCTGGATTACTGTAATAGTCTCCTGTTCGAAATCACTGAAGCTCAAATAAGGCGCCTTCAGGCGGTGCAGAACTCGGCAGCGAGACTAATCACAGGAACCAGACGGAATCAACATATCACACCAATCTTGTGAGATCTGCATTGGCTTCCAGTAAGCAAGAGGATAAACTGCAAACTGATCTCTCTTGTTGACAAGTGTTTGCGTCGAGGAATCTCCGGATTATCAAACCCAGGACTGTCAACTTCTATGTTCGACAAATCGGAGCACACGCCTGCGGTCCGACGATATACAAGGAAGCTTGTCTCCCACAGGACTTCCACCAAAATGGGAGACAGGTCGTTCAAGATCGCTGGACCAAACGTGTGGAACTCTCTTCCGCCAGACCTACGTGACACGTCTTTATCCCGTGCTGTCTTTCTATCTCAGCTAAAGACATATATATGTTCGAGTGAATTATTTGACTGCAGCAGCGCTTTGGTGTCACAAAGGGCCTTAGAAGTTTATTTTATCTAATCTAATCTAAACACATGCACACGTAACCGGAGTGCAGTGGATTTGAATCTGACCATAGCCACTGTGTAGCAATCTTGGGCAATTGGTTCACCTCTGAATCGTCAAACACTTATGATTGTTTCATTTTTGAATGACTTGATGTGTATTGGCAGCCATGCATTACACAGAATCGGAATTTCTGATCAGTAGGCATTCAATTAGCTGCATTTGTAAATGTTACCGACTGTTTTCTGACAGATCTACGTGTTTGGAAATGAATCAAAATTTGATCACGAGATTCAAGTTAACTCAACTGTTGAATCAGCCGTCATTCCAAACGTTCTGAAAGAGATATTTTACAAACTGTACATGACAGCATACAACACAATTGGCGAAGGCGTAAAGAGTGAAGTCATCAATATAGGTAATTTGTACTCTGTTTTGCCCTAGCTTGTCACATGACAGCCGACATTGGTAGACTATCATTCGATTGTGCAGATTGATATCCTGGAATTGGACTTTTTCCTATGCTATTAGCTGCTGTTTTTTTTAATGTAAGCACTAAAGAAGCTGATGTTAGGATCGGATTTTTGTTTTGGCATTAAAGTGGATTTATATTGCAACTGATTTGTAAGGGCACCTTTTTCCCCACATCATGACCTGCATTTGTGCTTTTTCTGAGTGAATCTGACAATGCCATTGTTTGCTGTTGTGTAGTTTCCATCTACAGGGACATATTCGGGTTTCATTTTCATTGTGTGCGGGATTATTGTAGGTCAAATCCCGGGTGAAGTGAATCAGCCATTACTAATGGAACCCTGGTTTATAGCCCTGTTGGTAGCCACCGTTGGTGCTGCCCTCTGGCTTGCGCTTTGTGTCTTCAGCATTTGGATGTATCGCAGACGAACTGAGCACAAGAAAGAAAAGAAAAACCGTGCAGTAACAGGTATTAGAAATAAATATTTTTTTTACATATTAGACTTGATATTGCCTTAGACAGTATTATCATAATAATATTACAGAGTGATATATTTTTGGTTGATGAAACCTTACAGTATTTCTTGCTTTGTGTTAATTTTTGTGGAAATTGTAAAGTTACCAAAGACCAGATATAAAAGTGATTTGAAATTGTTGTTTTAATTATTTTTCTGATATAGTATTTATTTACTGCTTTTCAGCACCTGTACATAGAACAGAAGAAAATATCAGGTGATTAAAGACCAGATATATTGTGCTATTACTGACATACCCTTTTTAATTTAAACCTGTTTGTTAGGTATATTTAATTGCAATCATTTGTCCCTTGAATTTTTGCACTTTCCTTTTTTATTAGACTGACATATCTTTCTATATATTATTGCCAGCAGCTTTTTACATGGGAGCAGATTTGGATTTGGACAATGTTTATTGATCCATAGTCAGCACAAAAGTGCTATGTGATTGTGTGCATGTATCTGAGCCTGTGAAAGTGTATTTGTGTGTATGTGACAGACAGACAGACAGACAGACAGACAGACATATACACACAGACATTTAGGTAATATTCTTTACATAGTGTTTATTCAAATCTAAAATTTGGTGTTTATTTGTTTGCATTTTGCTAAATATTGATTTTAAAAAAGTACTTGTTTTAATCATTGCTTAGAACTGGAACAATTCCGAATCAGATCCCTTTGTTGGCAGCCAATAATGGAGATCAAGGTTGCCGTAGCAACCAGGCTTGTATGCCTCCAGGTTGCTATGACAATAAATCACCTAGTGACGGAGAATCAAAGGTCAATAGTAGTCAATCAGTGCTTAGCCACACTTATCAGACATGTGAGTATTGAAGATTGTTGCAATATTTCACTCTTATTGTCGATTTTGCATTGTCACAGTGTTTGCTTAATAATAAAAATAAAATAATAATAATAATAACAATAACAATAATAATAATAATAATAACATTAATAATAATAATAATGTTAATAATAATAGTAGTAATAATAATAATAATAATAATAAACATTAATAATAATATTAATAATAATAATAATAATCTAAAATGTACAGTTAAGAATCACCCTACATTTGCCAAAGCAGAGTTAGAAATATTTATTTTATGCATCTATTGAATACTTTAGGGGGGCACAGTGGAGTAACAGTAGGATTCTGGGTACACAACTGGAGGGTGGTGGTTCGAATCTGACCTTAGCCACTGCATACAAACTTGGGAAAGTTTTTCACCCTAACTTGCTCCACACTTCTTATCTTTGTGAATGACTTAACATGTATTAGCAACCATAATGCATATTTTAAAAATAATCTTTTCAGTATTATTTTTATTTATGATAATAAAAGATGAATGCATTCATTTGCATCTGCTGTTTCCAATGCTTTTTTAGTGGATTCACTGCCACGCACTGCAGGAATGGAAGCAAGCAATCACCACGAATTTCCATTTGTCGATGGGTCGTACAGCGCAGCCCTTCCTCTTCCACCCTTGCTGAAGAACGTCTACGGGCGTGGCATGCCCCTGCTGCCCTATGCCACGGCAACCCTGATGGGGAACGGTAGCGGTAGCTATCACCGTAAAATGTCTACTGGTGGATCCATTCCGAACCCTGAAGCTTACATGATCCAGCCGACTGGGACCTGTGTTGGCATCACTAAGCGGGAAGCTGACCACAAGACTGACTATGGTATGTTGGAAGGGAGTTTTATTTTGTCATCGACCATTTTTATTCATGCAGCTTTATGCCGTAGTGCATTTAATTGACAGGTTGTAACGGTAAATGGATCTACAGAGTACTAAAGGTGCATTACATGTAACATCATACAATAGCACAGTTATTTATTGATGTTTGTACCTTTATATAAGTCACCCATAAGAATGATGAAAAGATGGGTCTTTAGGTTTTTCATGAACAACACTGTTGTTTCGGCTTTGGTTACAAAGTCAGGTAAGGCATTCCATAAGATTGGGTTGCCTCGCGATGCAGACCTGTCCCCAAACTTGGCTGTTTTGACTGGTGGGGGGACTGGCAGTTGGACTCAGTTGCTCGAAAGGAGGAAAGTGCGGCGCTTGGTTGATGTAGATTTTGTAGAGAGCAAGGGAATCCTACACTATATTACAACATTTGGTAAAAATGTTGGCAGGAAAAGTGATTGTTAACCTTTTTGTTAATTGTCTAGACCAGGTATACATGTCAAACTCAGGGTCCCCAAAGGCCACATGGGCCATATTGCTATTGTCATGGGGCCACACACAACAATTAATTGCACACAATACAACTAATTGAAATCATTTAATATTTATATTAATATATAAATATTTAATGAAATTTAATGCTTAATTTAACGTAATTTAGTGCTAATTTAGCATAATTTAGTGCTTAATTTTTTATGTTACTTCAATTTAGATAGAAATTCAAAATAATTTCCAACCAAAAATCACACAAAAGCGATCGACTTGAGAAATGGTGTTGTTTAAAAAAACATTAAAATTTGTAGAAATCTTTGCGTGGGCCGCCGGGTATCTCGTAGAGGGCTGCATGCGGCCCGCGGGCTGTCAGCTTGACATGCCTGGTCTAGACTGAAGTTGTGATGTCAGTTTCACTGTTTATGTTTTGAAGTTGCTTCTTTGTAGACGAACAACTGAGAAGCTGTGCAGCAAATCAGCCATCAATGTTCAAGCATCCTGCCATGGATCACCTCTCTCAGAGCCTCACTAATGCATATCAGAGCAACCGTTCAATGCCTGCAAATGGCGGATCCATCTCCAACCAGAATGACTACAGCTACGGGTTACCGACAATGTGTTCAGACTGTGATCAGAGAGAGTATGACATACCCTGCGACAGGTGGTTCTATTCATCTAATAATAATAATGATGATGATGATGATGATGATGATGATGATAACATTATTAAAATTGGCGGTCTTCTTTCACGACAATCGAGTTGAAAGAGAGACATCCTTTTTGCTACAGCGATTATCAGTGACCCTCCAGAGATTTAACGCAGTTGCCTTCCACAAAACTTTTAACAAATAATAATAATAATATGATGATAATAAGAGTGTGATTTTAAGTGGTTTAGGAGGCTAAGTTAGCCTGCTTGAAAACCACTGTGATAACTCTCAACTTCTCTGAGTGAAACTTGTCAGAACCGAGCTTTTAGTGAATAATCTTGCATTTGTCCTTCATTTTTATTAGTTGTTTAAGAGTGATTAATTTCTAACTAACAACTAACACTGGTTTATTTCCAACAACAGAAACATACTAGTTACATACGTAACATGTAAATCAATCGCTCACATTAAACATTTTGGAGCATAGAAACAAATAAATTAGAATAAGAAGAGCAGAGAATTACTCTAATGATATATCATTATGATCATTTTAATTGTTAAAACGTTGGAAAATAGATACCAAAAGGGAACACAATTCCCGCAGATACTGTAGGTATCTATAAGTAAAGTACTGTAAGTCAAACAAGAAAAAATGACAGAGGTACAGTATAGGCTAGTGTAAATATCTTGACATCATGAAGTCAATCAGTGGTGTTGTAGAAATATGGGACCCAATGAGTCTAGAAGTCTAGATTATCCTGCTTCGCTAGTTCTCAATTTTTCATACTGTAAATGCCAGCATGTGGCTTTGCCAGATATGAGACAAAAAATTATGCAATGTGAATTGATGTTTTTCTGACTATCATTCTCTCTTTGTTGCAATCAATTCGCTTTCCCAAAACAATTTAATTGTAATTTTGTTATGACTTGTCTCATTGAATGCTATCATTTTTATTTTAGATTTTTAGTATTTTTGCCATAGGTAGTAAGAAATTGCAACAGGAGGAACAGTGGTTAGCACACTGGTCTGCCATTCTTGTCTTGAAGTCCGTGGTTCAACTCCTGGCCATGGCAGAAACTTTTCGGTTGCTTCTGTCCCAAGCCCCCCCAGTCGACCCAGCTGTGAATGAGTACATCGGGTGTTAACTCAGTGGAAGGAAAGGCGGCGAGGGAAAGGCCGGCAATCCGTCCTCATTCAGCTGTTGCTGTGCATAACTGAGGGTGCTAACCCTTCGGTTCTCCGATGGGCCCACACTGGCCTATGGAGTATATACCTTTTTTACCTTTTACCAGTAAAAAATTATTGTTTACTTGACTGTTCCTAACTTTATTTCTTTATAATGCCATTTGACTTGCTTCAGTTAGTACTGTTGCTTTGCTTTAGGGTAAGCAGTCTCGACAGCCACGCCAGCATGACGCAATTTTCGAACGGTTACCATGACGCTCCATTGTTCTTGCCAGACCCGATGCTTCTCAATTACGTGGCATACGACAGCGTATGTGCCGATGAAAAAACACCGGGTGAGTTCACTTCTTCTGCCACAGTGAAAATGCTGAACCAAAATGTAGGCATATATATTGCACTTTGTAATCTTGTTTGCCCATCATCTGTACAGCATACTACAGTCAGGCCACATTAGCACTGACTTGTAAAGCATATAATGCATTGGTTTACAGAGAGCATTTTATTTGGAACAGCCAAGACATAATCGGTTTCCAATTGTAATGTAGCATTTGTATAGCGCCTCTTATATTTCTACTCGGAGGTGCTCTCAGCATTGGAGTTGATGAAGCAGTGAGACTTTGGCTTCCGCATTGAGCAGAGCGAGAGAGTAACAAGTGATGCCCAAATGGATGAGTTCAAGACATTCCAAAGGGAGAGTCCAATCACTGGAATGCTCGACACTGAGTAAAAGCATGGGACAAATTTCCAATTAGTGTAGCGGAACAGGCAATGTGCAGTGGAAGAGGGTGATTTGAAAAACTCAAAAATGTAAGACAGGGCCTGACCTCAAAGTGCTGCAGAAACAATGATTATTTGTTTGAATTTAATGTTGTCAGAAATTGGAATGTTGGGAAATGGTGAAAAGATTGGGAATGGTGAAAAGGACAATTGTGAGTCGTGACAAAGAGATAATCATGAAACTTTATAAGTCATTAGTAAGGCCTCATCTGGAATACTATGTTTTGAGGCTTGGAATCCATTTTTGAAAAAGATATTTAACTTTGTAGTAAACTGCAAAGGGCAAATAACAGTAGTTAAGATGGTCATTTGATAAGTAGAAAATTGGCAAATTTTACTTCAAAACACAAATTGAAACCTGAATTTAAGTAGCAGAAAAAGAGACTTATTTACAATTAGCTTTGGACTGACAACATTAGAAAGGAGAAGAGAGAGAGGGGAAAATTTGATAGAAACATACAAAACTAATGACAATAGTTTTGAAGTAGATGTGCCATATGATCGATAAAATTTATTGAATTTGTAGTGCACACTATCTAGCACAAGAGGCCTGCTTAGTGCAAATTGTTTAAGCAGAGGGTTTGTCCAAGAAAGAAAAAACTTTTAGTTTGATGTGAGGGTTGTGGACAAATGGAACAGTTTGGACGAGGTGGGAGTCATTCGTTGAAACAGTGAACGGCCTCAAAGGCTATCTAGATAAACTAAAGTTATTGAATTTCAGATGGTTACATCAGTGGTTTTCAGTTTCAGGCTTAAAGATTGCCAGAAAACCAATTTCAAAATCACATTATTATTTCTGAATTTTGTATGCTAAAGCCATTTAGAGATGCTGCTGCTTTCGAATATTTGGCAAAGATGTTGACAGGAAAGGGAAAGTAATTGTTGACCTTTTTACTATTCTTCTAAAATTGAAGCTGTGATGTCAGTTTCATTATTTATGTTTTGAAGTTGCATTATGGTGTATCATTTTTGGCACATAGTTTCTTTATTACTGTTGTTTGTATTGTACTGTAGTCATGGGCAAATAAGCAGTACCGGTAGTTAGTTTTAATTGTATTTTGCATTTGATAAGTAAAATATTGGCAAATTCTACTTCAAAACACAAATTGAAACCTGAATGCTAGAGTAGCAGACAAAGAGGAAGTTATGGACGATTAGCTTTCAATTGCTTTCTCAGGTTTTGTTGTTGACCTTCGTTACCGGGTACTTTCAAACCATGCTTGAAAATTTCAGGAAAATATCATTCTGAACACTGAGATCTCAATGGTTTTGAAGTAAGTAATTAAGTAATTAAGTACCATTAGTAAGTAATTGAGTAAAATTTATTGAATTTGTATTGCACTATCTAGAGTAGTATCATAGTACCTGCTTATTTGTAGACTATGGTGCAAGTATTTGTTGCAGCTGTACATGTGCACTGTAGTTTGTTGTGATTCATAAGTAACTTTGTTCTCCTCCAGGCTTCAGTGATTTGGACTGTCATTCGTTGGCTTCCAGTGATGAGCCAGAACTGAGCTTTCCCAATGCCATATCAAAAGTTGCTGATTTTCCTGTTCTGACAACGGGATCGAATGGAGTTCAGTTTCCAGAGGGTAAAGACTGTCAGAAAGGTTAATTTTATAGATTTCATTTGTCATATCTTGTCTTTTATGGATATCTGCAAATTATGAGGTTATGTTTTATGGAATTTATGTGCTGGGCTATCATTTGAACTTTTTAAGTTTAACCCTTTCACAATCGATTGGACAAAGTTTAAAGTCTGCTTCACTAAAATTTTCATTAATGCCGGAAATTGAATATGAAACAAAAGTAATTGAGTTAAATGTTTACGGCGGTATTTAGAAGTGTCTTTCTTGCACGCTCTGAAATTATTACTGCAGTGAAAAAAGGAACGAGACATCGGCAGAGGGCACCGCGACCAAGCAGTCCCTGTAGCACAGCACGAACAGCACGAATAGCAGCTATGGCGCTGCGCCACGTCGACCATATCCAAAGTCCGAGAGGAAGAAGCATCTTCAGGAAAGAACAACAAGGGCTGGGTCCTCCAGTGCTTTTGACCAGAGTCAAGCGCTTGCACACAACAACAATCGCCGCTATCATGGTAAGAACCAGCCAGACTGTGTGACCTCTCTTAAAAGCCACGACTCCATTAGGGGATACGTTGCTGGGATATATCCCTGAAATAGATACTCAGACAATATCCACATAAATGATGGGCTGGCATTAAACGACGGGTGCTCCGCTTAAAAATATATCTGCAGAATATTTGTTTGGCGTAAAACAATGACAACCGGATATATCCGAACAAATGCACTTGCATAATCAAGCGGATAATTCAGCCGGACATCTTTGCTGTTCTACCAATCAGCTTCTAGGTTAGTAGGTCGTCGCCCGATTGGCTGCTATGTCTTACTCGAATGGTTATGTGACATGCGACTTTAAAATGTGTTTGCAAAATAATAATAATAATAACTCTCCGAAACATCATCAACATTCTGACCAAAACTTTCAATGCTTGTGACACTTCTTTTCAATCAAAAACTCAGCTTTTAAAATTCACATCAACACCCAAATTGGAAAAACCAACTGAAAAAAGTGAGATTTGAGTTTAGATTTGAAGGGGCTCAGTTCTTTGAAAGGTCTGTCAACCACAGGAAGGTTTCTCTAGAATTTTGGACCTACTACAGATTACAGGTATCACGGACGTAGCTGTCATGGCAATCATAACCAAGGTGAATGGGAATAACGATGAGGAGGAGAAGGAGGAGGAGGATAACGATGCCAATGATGATGTGGCGATGATGGGAGGACAAGAAGGCAGGAAAAATGTGTGTGACCATACTTATTAACAAGATATTTGTTGTCTTCATTATGTGGAGTATACCTAATGCATAAGAGAATTGGTTGTTACCGGTTGCATTTTTTTCATACTACAGTTTCTGCTTCCTGTCAGTTCAGCTGTGTTATTTAGTCCAAAATTTGAGTAGTGTCTTTGAATTTTCTGCAACATACAGTGCAATGATCACTACTGTTTTTTTTCTTTAGTTTTCACACTAAAAATTATGCTCAAAGGACAAACTTGGTCTTGAATCTGTGCTCATAATAAGCTTGTTTTTTTCCATAGATTTAGAGGACCACATGAATCACCATCTTTCTTCTATTCCATATTCCACAGCAAACAGCGCTTCAACGCGAAGTCGAATCGGGAATTTTGGCACTTCGTCAGGTTGCTCACGTGGCGGTGGCGGCAACATCGAAAGAGGAATCCATAGGACAATGAGCAACCAAACCAACACAACTTCTACTCAACCGAGTCTGCTGTTAGCTTTTGACGCAAGAAATGTAGGTGACTAAACAGCAAACTGCTTATTTTAAAAGCATCGGGTTACATCCCTTACATTATCACTGTTCTAAGCCATGTTACCACTGGATTTTGTGGTTATTTTGTTGTATTCCTATAGTTTTAATCAGTGGTATGATTTCATGAGACTTGGGAATTGAATTGGAAACAGATTAAGGAGACTGAGACTTGGAGACTAAAAGAAGAATAGCAATGGCAGGATCTATATTCAAAGACTACATACAACAGTTCTCTAAAGACATGACATGGGGATGAAAACAAAAAATCTCAACACTTGTGTAATACCAATACTAATATATGGATGTGAATCTTGAACTGTAAAAAAGAATTGGAGAAAAAAATAATAGCAACAGAAAATAAATGGTTTAGAAGGATACTAAGGATTGTATACAAAGAACGTATAACAATTGAGGAAGTTAGTGAGAGAACACTGCAACCAAGCATCATGGAAGTAATCAGAAAGAGAAGAATGAAATGGACTGGACACATACTCAGAATGGAAAAAATAAGAAACCCAAAACAAATTTTCAACTACAAACCAGAGGGGAAAAGATCTAAAGGAAGACCAAAAAGATGATGGGTGGATGGATTGGAAGAGGATCTGCACATGGCAGGACTGAATCTCAACGGAAAAACTGACGGAAGACACTGAATGACTTTAGAAGAAATAGCAAAGGACAGAGAATTTTGGAGATATGTCATGGAAAAGTTAATAGATTGACACAGCTGGAGGACAAATACCTGATCTGACCTGATTGGAGAGTTTTACCTCTCCCACACAAAAATATATAACTAATCTGCCCCAAATGTGGATTGGACAGCTAAGAACATAAATTTTAAACGTTAACAAGCGAGGAATAATCAAATTCATCACAGAATAAAATCAATTATTTTAAGACCTTCGATTGAATGTTCAGATTGGCTGGAACTTGCCTATTAGACATGTATTATTGCCATTTCTGGTGAGGACTTATTGTTTGGGTTACCTGGCAGTTTCTGTTCTCAGCTGTTTTACCTGTGATGTCTTTCTCACAAACACACACACACAGTATAAATCCATTCTTGTCTTCTTCATAGACTTCATTTTGTAAATTATTGCTGAAGGGATGCAAGGGTCACCAGTATTCTAGGATAGGCTTTCTTTGTTGGTTCTGATTTTTATTTATTCAGCAGACGTGTTCTGCGTTGTCGATTTTCAGAAGCCCATCGTATGAAATGCTCTGGACTATGGCCTAGCCATTATGATCGTCAGGCTGTCATCTCTGTCATTCCAGGAGACAAACTGAACAGCAGACTAGACCAAAGGCCAACACTCGAGTTGTTAGGTTTCTGCTACATTATTTTCATAGCGTTCCATGCTCAGACTGGTGTGAAAAACATTGATTCACGACCGAATCAGCGAATAATATACACTAGTCATATTTTCATGTTAAGATTGTGTGTCAGAATCATGAGAGGTAGCGTGAATTTGTCTTTTACCTTCGACAGCTGGACAAGCTCTGTAGATTGTGCATTTAGTTTTGTAATTTTTCCTCAAGTTTCACGACTCCAACTGCTGATTTCATTAGCGATCTGCCAAACTCTTTTCTCAACCCGCAAAAAAAATTCTGCTGCGTTGGTAGCTGACAGTTCTATTGTTGCATCGGATATTTTTGTGTTTTGTCACGCACGGACGGACATAGACACTCCTGTCATTTCTCTGTTTCACGTTGAATTTTGTTTCTTTCTGACTGCATCTGCACACTGCTTGTGAATTTTTTTAACCTGCATGAGTTCAAGTCAATCACTGAAAAAGTCCAGGATACTTTGCCAGTAAATTTGTTTCAGCTGTTTGTTTTGTTGAATTCTTAAATTTCATGCTATTAGCTGCTGTTATGGATTTCTCTGTTCGTACATTTGTTCAGTTTTTGGAATAATATCTTTGTGATACATGAAGTCACTATATTTGCTGATCTATCCTGTGCTTTTATTGATGACTGAAAGTGTCCATATTTCATTACCTCTATGGTGAAAGATCTGGGGAATTTATCAGAATTATTTTTATGTTATTCTTGGTATCAGAGTATTTGATTATTTTTTTAGAATCAAATAAAACTTGTAGCTTTATATTCAAAGATGTTTAGAACTCTCGGTTGTACATTAAGAATGTTTGCCTCCATTTGGGCTAAAACTGCAACTGGTTGTTAATATATTGTTTAGCTCATTCTTGTTTGATGTTTATTTGCTGGTAAGTAAGTAAGTAGTAGCACCAGAATAGTTGCAATTGATCCAAGATTTTGAGACAGTATTACTTGTAAGTTGTTGCTCTTTGAAATCTAGAATGTTCTTGTACAATGCTTTATTTGCACAAATTTTATTTCCGAATTCGACGTCTGTAAATTTCTCTTGCACTATTTTCGACTGGTGCTGAAAAACTGCACTGTTTTAAGTTGATAGTTATTGTGATGTGAACAAGTTTGTGTTTGAAAATACCAGTCTAATTTCAGTGCAGTCACTTTTTTCTGGGGTGGTATTTGAGAGTCAGACCAGCGGGGGCATTGCACTACCCCAGTTTCCCCGTCCCCCTTGCTATTTAAAATGCCCACAAGTTAGTAAGCTGTGACCAGGAATCCCCCTTCACTTTGCCCATATAAGTGCCACATTGGCATTTTTCCTATAGCAAATTGTATATATAATTAGATTTTGCAGTGGTTAAAATATAAAGCAGATAGTGCAGATTGATGCCCAAGGATAAAGCAGTTAGACATTAAATACAAGAAATTGTCAGTTTAATAATAATAATAATAATAATAATAATAATAATAATACGTCATACAAGTGTTAATGAAAGGCAACGTTATTCAAATTATGGGTGTTGGAAGACCACTGCTTCCAGTTCAAACTTAGTTTAACTACGGAGATTTTTCAAACCTGAGGAAATTTTAAGCAAGAGTCGGACTCAGAACGTGGAAATTGGTGTAACATTAATGTCAGATCAGTTTGACTGTGAGCCTTGGTACAGATTGTTCCAATTTTTATATTTTGTTCCAACTCTAGTCTACACCCCATACATTTGTTTGCATGCGTATGCTGTTGAGTTTCAAGATAGAAATGCATTTTTGCAGTGGCATAGCAAGGTTTTTTGGGCCTTTGTGGAGAACTTAAGTGGTGGAAGGCCCTGGGCCATGGAAACACCCTTTGATTTCAAGCAAAAAGTTGGGTTCTTTTGCGATGTTTACATATTTTGCAATTTCGCGCCCCTAAAGGTACACTCCATAGGCTCAGTGCCCGTACGGAGAACCAAGGGTTAGCACCTTCAGTTTTACATAGCAACGGCTGAATGAGGGCGGATTGCCAGCCTTTCCCTCTCCGCCTTTCCTTCCACCGAGTTAACACCCGATGTACTCATTCACAGCTGAGTCGACTGGGGGCACTTGGGACAGAAACCAACCGAAAAGTTTCTGCCATGGCCAGGAGTTGAACCACAGACCTCAAGATTGGTAGACCAGTGCGCTAACCACTCCTCCGCTGTGCCCCTATTATGTAATAACTAATATTAAATATTAAACCATAGAGTCATTTGAGTGTGTATGCTGTTCATGACTTGCCATTATACTTTTGAGCTGGTCAATTTTTAAAATTACATTCTGAACATTTTAATATAATATAATATAACAAGGTTTAAATTGGTTCAGGAGGTCTACCCTGCGTGAGAACCACTATGTTTTGCCCATCCAATCTAGTATCTTATTGTACTATAAGGTTTATTTTGAAATCATCCACACTAGTAGCCATTACTATCTTCTCGTCCAATTCATTCCATTTGAAAGTAAAAAAACTCTACTTGCTGTCAGGGGTCCTCTGACTGCTGGGGGGGAGGGGCCCCTCTGCACTGCACAGCCCCCAATCCTACACCACTGCATTTAGAGTTTCAGATGTTTTGTCTTCGTATGTATTCTTTTGTGTGTATATTTTGATTCCTGTGATCAACTTGATTCTGAATTTTATTGTATTTGACTGGATGAGGTGTTTGACCGAGAGGGCAGATTTTATGTCCGGACAGAATTATCGAATATTTTCTTTTTGTAATGGAGAGAAATTATTTCAGCTGTGAATATTTGACAGTGTGACTGGGCAAAAAAAGTTTTCTGATGCTTATTGTCCAAGAATAAGGACAGACTGTATCGGGCTAGCAGCAATGCAGAGTAGTTTTGCCATTGCTGTTTCAAAATTGGTATTTTATCCCCACAGTTCCATTCTACAGATGTTTATCTAAACGGGAACAGTTGTTGAACTGACTGCTGATGCCATGGCTGGATCCCAAGGGGGGGGGGTCACCCATCCAAGTACCAGATTGATCAGTGCTGTTCCCAGGGATAGGATTGTGAATTTGGGGGGGTGTCGACCTCAAATGTGGGGGATTGTCCGGAGCTAATTAGTATGCATTTTGTATGCATACCATTGTCACATTACCAAATTTTTTTGGGGGGGTGTCGACCTCAAATTGGGAGGTGTTAGGGGGGTGTAAAAATATCCCTGGCTGTTTCCAATGGAAAGTTGGTACACAGTGCTGGTTAGGCTGCCAGATGATGTCTGCTGACGTGAACCGTCTGAATAATATCGATTTTGAAACTGGGAGACTAGTTTGTTTGTAACAGACCTGATCCACAAGCAGCAATAGTTTAGTGGGAAAATGCATTGTTACAATTCTGTCTTGTTAGAAATATTTCCGTCTTTTATGATATTATTATTATTATTATTATTATTATTATTATATGTCGGCTCTTTATTGTAATGCTTTCAAAATGTAGATGAGGTCAATACTGTATAAGTATTCCATGATCCTTTGTTGGAGTTATGGCCATTTTTTGTTGTCATCAACACAACTGATGAAGCTGTCTTTGGTAAATAATGGTATATTACCCCATCAAAAAAATACCATACCAGTTGCATTTTTAAAATTTGTTGACATCTCTGTTTTGTTACCTTTTCTCTCGCACAGCTAAGCAGCTTTTTCAAATTGTCATTTGATATTCAAGTAGATATCTTTTTATCAGATACAATATATCTCAAGGCAGAAAATACTCTTAGATTCAGCAGCAAATCTGTCTTCAGGTTTAAAGCTGAGATTAAGAAGCAAAGTTGCTTCTGTTTTTTAATTTTCTGACAGATTATTATTGTGTCATAAATGTTGATATAAATCTTTTTGGTGTTGATTTTGAAGATCGGAGACTGCAGCAAACTGTTAAATGTATTTCTGATTGTATGTAAAATCAGTGTTCAATTTATTGCGAGATATTCAGGGGTGTAGTGACGGTGGTATATTGGTATACATATACCTCCAAAAATCAATCTACCTTAAAGTTTTTAATGTGTTTTTAAGATTTTAAAAGTTTTAAAAGATTTATACCCCCTAAATCACATTATACCCCCCAAATGAAATTCCTGGCTATGCCCTGGAGATATTGTCAGGAGATAGGGGGCGGGTTAGTACCCACTGGTCAAAGCCTCCTTCCCAGTAGAGGCCAAAACTTTGGGTTTTGGCTGTCTGAAAACTCCCCTCTCCCTGGGGGTTGCAAATTTGGGGTGGTAGTAGCCTGACCCATTGCTGGCTGTTTTTTTGAAGAGCTCATCAGGGCACGCAGTGCAGAAGTATTCGACTTGAGATTGCATGTTTAGGACTAGTTCATGTGAATGCAGATTTTGTGCTTGAATGCAATTAATTACCTGTTATCTTACTTACTTTTTGGTTCCATTCCACGTGCGAGCGAATTTGTTGCGGGTTTTACTGGTTTTCTGGGAGGTAAAGTATGGTAGGTATGGTATTTAAAGTAAGTAAATAAAATCTCGTTAATTTGTATTGTGTACTGCAGTAGCTGGTCATTCTTATGCGCTTAGGTGTGGATAATTGAATTTGAACGTTGATCTATTTTCACTCACACTTTACTTTGTGGAGAAAAAAAACAGGAGAAGTTTGTATTTTTTCTCGATTAACAGGAATTGCATTGATTTTTCCGCTAGTCAAGCCCTTCGAGCTCCTGCAAAGCATGTCTCCACTTGTACAGATGATTGAGAATAATAATTATGTACATCGTGTTCAGTAGATGTGTACAGTGTACTGTACATCTTTGTATGTGAACTGTTTCATAGTAATCCAATTTTTGTGATTTGATTAATTATTTCATTTGAACAGCAATCGATATTATACCCGTTATGGCGTTTTCTGTGTGCGTGCGTATATAGCTACTTGTAGACTGGCTCTCTCAGCAACGTGTTGTTGATGATTTTTATAATTTGTATCACTTTCGCCGAACGGTTTTCTCCAGGGTTATTTCTAAGATTATAAATTTGGGGGTGTCGGTATATTTTGGAGGTCCATCCTTGCCGAAAAAGCCTGACAAGCAAAAAAGGTCATCTCAGACTAAGATTGGGGTGTTGGTCTCAAATGGGGAGTGTTGGGGAGGGTGTAAAAATACCTCTGGTTCTCTCGAAATGCAAACACAATCCAAGCTCAAGCACCTTCTTTATTATTATTATTATTATTATTATTATTATTATTATTATTATTATTATTATTATTATTATTAAATGCCAGGAGCAAGGGCATATTACAAGTCCAATAAAAATAAAATACCAGTCATCAAAAAAATGAATGAAAAGCAATCTAAGGCAGAAGAGAACAAATTTTCTAAACAAATAAGCCTTTACCTCGGAATAGGATGATTTGAGACAGACGGGTCCCATGCTAGGGCTTATCTTATCTGTGAGAGGCACAGGGGCACGACCCCTAAATCCACCCCAAAACTTGTATGCTGTCATGGCGGAAAGACGAAAAGTGGTACAGACACGAATAAATAAGCGTCTTCTTTTCTTCCCATTCAATTCTCTCGACAACACCAGGGGCGTAGCGACGGGTGGGTATATCGGTATAAAAACCTCTTAAAAATCAGACTACCTTAAAATTTTCAAAGTGTTTTTTTTTAGATTTTCAAAGTTTTTAAAAATTTATACCCCCTCAATCACATTATACCTCAAATCAAATTCCTGGCTTCGCCCCTGGACAACACGCATCAATCTAGGCGGAAGGGGCGAAACAAGGCAGAATGGGGAATGGAACGCGAAGCCCATTATTCCACCCAAACATCAGATCTTGAACCTCCAACCACACTCCCTTGGCTACGCACTGAGTTCGACCTTTTCCCTCGCTTCCAATAACAATTTCAACCACCTGCATCAATCAATCCACACGGAAGAGGAGGGGTAAGTCGGAATGGGGAATGGAACACGAATCCCCATAATTGAATTCCGGGATTCGCTCTTGCGGCTGCATAGCGTCGAGACGATGCCGAGAATTAAAACACCGGATTCATAAAAACCAAGACGTAACGATAAACACCTAAGCACTGCAGAAGAATCTATCTGTTGACGTCGTATATAATTGCAACTCACTTAAGCTCAATTTCGCTGTCAAGTAGAATAGTCTACAGTGTACACTGTAGAGTAGCTCCGTCTGGAAACCTTGTTTAGATTTTATCGAAGGTCAGTGTTTATTCTAGGCCTTCTCTGGGGGGGGATTCCCAACCCCCAAGTTTTAAAAGTCCCCAAAAATTTTATATGTTGGCTGGGGATGGAAATCCCCCCACCAAAGTGTGGAGACTCAGACCTTGTCCCCAAACATTTCAAAATTTCCCCCAATGTCAAGGTGGTTAGAATAAACACTGATCGAAGGTGGTGGAATTGTCTAATCTTTATCCGAATATTTCAGAGTAGTGCTTCTTTGTGATGGAACCAGCCGGTAAGCCTACGGCGTACTGGAAAACCTTAAAACTACCATGGGCCTATAGTTGATATTTTTCTCGCATCATTTCGTTAAAAATTGATAAATTTTACGTCTTTAACTGTATCTTTTGCGCGCTCTCTCTCTCTCACTCTCTCTCTCTCTCACTCTCTCTCTCTCTCTCTGTCTGTTTGTCTGTCTGTCTGCCTCTCTCTCTCTGTATCTGTCTGTCTGTTTGTCTGTCTGCCTGTCTGTCTGTCTGTCTGTCTCTCTCTCTCTCTCTCTCTCTCTCTCTCTCTCTCTCCATTTGATTTCATACAGTTTAGTCTTCATATATACTGTATGGACCAAACGTGGCCTTATTGGCCTCTATTATGATCGTCGCATAGAATTTTATAGGAACGTTTGCGTAATGGTGCATATATATACTGGAAAATATTTCTTTCCAAAAAAGAAGCACCACTTAAAAGCAAGCCTTTGCTTCGTGGACCGACAACCGAATCAGTTCGACGGGCTGCGTCCGGCATAGCGTCTGCCTTGGCGCGTCCTTACGTCGCTCATGTTGACCTGCGCTGTCGTTTTACTGTCTCTTCAGTGACTGATAAACGTCCGCACGGCTTAGGATAATGTCGTGATCGGTGGAAGGAATCGCGAGGAATGTATAAGTTCTTCTTGACTGAAGCTTAGTTTTTGGGTTGTGATTGCTTCTCGGCGCATATGGAACCCGCTGCGGGAAAAATAATAACTGTATCCGCAGACCTAAAGATCTTTAAATGATTGTTAAAACAGACTTACAGTAAGTTTACGTACTCAGAAAATCGAGAAATTCGCTCTGTCCATACGTAGAAACATGTTGACGATGTGGCATTTATAGAAGTATTGTTATCTTCGTCAGTGGCGGTTCCACGTGGGGGATGAGTGGGGATGCATCTCCCCACCGGACTTCCGAGCATACATTTTTTGCTTGTGAAACCTATTTTTGGGTTAAAGTCTAGTAAAACAAACTGCGAATGATCCTTTTTTGCTTGTCAAACTATTTATCGGTAAAAGTATAGTAAAATCAGGCAAAGTCTATAGATTTTCCCTTCTATATTCACCCCGGGGCCCCCACCAACTTTCTATGAATTCATTTCATCCCCCACCAAGAAATCCTGGAACCGCTCCTGTCTGCCATTGGAAGTTGAAAAAGTAATCAACATTTTTGACATGGTAGGCTATAACCAGACATTCTTAGTCATCTATAGTTAAAACGTGTCTTACAGAGAGTTAATAGAAGGTCGTGGAATAGCACGGAGTTCTATTTGAGTAGAGAAGTCGTGTTTGACTATTTTAGGTTTATTTCCAGAATACCACAGAGGAAATTCTGAGCGATGTTCAGCTGTTCTCGACAAACGTTTAACGTCATGACGGACAGAAGCGTGTTTTTCGCGTGCATTGCATTCACCTTTTTGATCTTGTCATCTCGTCAGTCGGACTCTGTGGCCGCGTGTAGCGTTCCAGTATCCTGCAAAGACCAGAGGGAGAAACTGCTGTCGAATAATTCAACGCCGATGTCGTCTGATTATTGTCGTTGCGACCCAGAATGCAAACTCTACAACGACTGCTGCCATGACGCCGAATATGCAACAACAACAACAACAACAACAACAACAACGACCATCACAAGAAATTCCGGAAAACAACTAGACTATAGGCTTAAGTACGCAGAGATTGCGAGTAGGATCCGCTGTGTGCTTTTTCCAACGGTAGTAACCGACAACTATGTCTACGCCGTGACCGACTGTTCGCCATCGTACGGAGACGAAAACGTCGACGCGCTGTGCAGTAACAGCACCATTCGATCCGACTACAATCGCGATCGCTATCCGAAGAATCTCACCGCCGAGTACGTTCTCAGGAGACTTCCGGTGTCGTCGCGGACTTCCGGGATTCTCTACCGGAACGCCTTCTGCGCCGTCTGCAACGGCGATCCGGATTTCGAATTCTGGAGAATTCGCTACCAGTCGGACGATCCGATAGAGGAACCGTTCTCCGAGTACGCTTCCCGGAACCCGCTCGGCGTCCTGAACGGTACCCGGGTGAACTACGCGCCCCCCGTCGGCGTCGGCGTCGGCGGCCGCCTCCTGGGAATCCGTACCTGTCGGGCGAATGTCGTGTCGCGGTGTGGACTCAGGTGGACGAGGAACTCGACGGAACAAGAGGAACGCATACGAGACGAATGCGGAAGGTATCAGTCGCTCGTATCGTCGTCGAATTCGATTTATCGCAATTCTAACTGTGCTGTTTGCAATTCCGTAAACGCCGACAACGTTTCGTGCTCTCTGCCAAACGTGACTTTCACGACCAACGCCAAATGGAAGGATCCGCTTTCCTATTCCGTTCTCTTGTCCCTCAACTGGAATAGGATGAACATCCTGTCGGATTCGCACGAGACATCCGAAGTCCTCGGTGCGGACCACAGTAACTGCACCAGCGGCGCATCAACATCTAACAGCAAAACCGTTTCAAACTGTCAGCATCAGCAGCATCAGCAGCAGCAGCAGCAGTGCGAAACCAACAAAACTGTGAACGGTTCGTGCTCGCTGTTAGACAGTGACGAGGGGACGAGGGAAACAGCCGATCAGCGGTTGCTGGGGTATATTACGTTCGCCGGCGATGTTCTGTCCGTAGGTTCGTTGACGATCCTCCTGTTCGCCTACTGCTTGATTCCGTCGTTACGCAACACTCCCGGTCGCTGCTTGATGTGCCTGAGCGCTTCTCTGCTGCTGGCTCAGCTGCTGTTCGCCGCGTTTGGCAACTACGACAACCAGATAGCGTACCTGGAAAACTGGAATCAGAACTCTTCCGTGAACACGGATCCAGCTGACAACGCAATCACGTCGGGGGTCACTGAAGGCTGGAATTCGACGGACAACGAAGACGAAATCAAACGTCTTGCGTCGAACGCAGAATCTAATAGCACGACCCAGAACACTGCAGCCTCACATAAGGGAGCATCGATAATTATAATCGGCGAGTCGACAACAGCAGGTACAGGGACTCCACCGACAGTGTCCTGGGATGCTGCTGCTGCTACGATCGCGTCCAAACCGAAAGAGTTCAGAAAGGACACGGAAAGCGTCATCTGCTTCGTCTCTTCCGCCGCCAGTCACTACTTCTACCTGGCCTATCTCTTCTGGTCGAACGCGATGGCGTTCGACGTCTGGAGAACCTTTCGCGGCCTGGCGTCGAGCCTTCCCGCACAGACGACCGATCTCAGACGGCGCCACTTCGTCCACTACTCCGTCTTCTCCTGGTGCCTCCCCGCCGCCATCGTGACCGTTTCCGTGGCGGCGGACCTGACGGCGGCGGCCGTACGACCGGCGTACGGCGTGCGGTTCTGCTGGATCAGTTCACCGCTGGGTCTCCTCGTCTACTTCTATGTCCCGTGTTTCCTCGTCACTGCGGTCAACGTCGGCTTCTTCGTCCTCACCTGCGCCGGCATCCAATCGTCGACGCTGCCTGCCCAGTGCCGGGTGCAGGGAGGCAGAGGGATCGACGGCCGACAGCGCCTTCTCCTTCACCTTCGCCTCGCTACGATCATGGGTCTGACCTGGATGTTCGGTCTCGTTGCATCGCTGACCGACTGCGTCGTCCTGTGGTACGTCTTCGTCGTGACGACGGCGTTCCAGGGTCTCTGCATCTCGCTGTGTTTCATGGCGACCAATCAGATGAGAAAGACGATACGCGAGACCGTGAAGCTACGCTATGATTCGTCAGTTATGACGAAATCGAGCCTTAAATAGAACCTGACGACATGCTTGAAACAAACTGCGGAGAAAAGAGAAATTCCTTCGACGTGAGAGAGAGAGAGAGAGAGAGAGAGAGAGAGAGAGAGAGAAGGAGAGAAGGAGAAAGACAAATTAGTCGCGAACTCGTCTACACTCTGCAGTTGTCCACCTTAAGGTACCTTCATGTGTATGCCATTGGGCAGGGATGTAGTCAAGACCAGCAGTTGCAAGACCAAGATAAGACCTAGACCCCTACCATCAAGACCAAGACCAAGACCATAGTTGGCAAGACCAAGACCAAGGCCACTACCATCTAGACCAGTGTTTCCCAAACTGTGGGTCGCGACCCAAAAGTGGGTCGCAGGGCTCAGTCTACAGTAGTGGGTCGTGGGGCAGCGTGATATTAGATTCAAAAGTGCCATTTTCTAATTAATACCACAATGTCACAAGCTTAGCCTGCTTAGGTTATAAGAATTTATGTGCCTCCAATCCTCCAGATATGGCTTATGCTGTATTAAAATAATTAATGATAGGTTCTATCCAATTTTAGTTGACAATAAGTGTGCAGGGTCGCGGCATATTACAAAGCCGCTGAAGTTAATCGCACAGTTCCAAAAAGTTTAGGAAACCCTGGCCTATAAGTACTTTTGAAAATTAATCTTATTTTGCAATAAGGCAATGAAAGCGTATTCTGGCCATTTTGCTCTGAAACTCCAATAACAATAGGGAATCTCAATTCTGCTAGTTTCTGGAAGCTAGCGGTTAAGCGATTTTGCCATACTCATAAGACTTTTAAGACGCGTAACAAAGGTGTGTTACTGGCAAAATTTTAAGAACGAAAATTTAAAAAATTATATATATTTCTTTCTTTCTGTCTTATTTGGCAAAAATATGAATAATTCTACCTAATATAGTTGATATAATATATACTATAGTTATATAATAATAATAATAATAATAATAATAATAATAATAATAAAATAATAATAAAATAATAATAGGCCTAATAGTTAAGTTTCTTGCATCAATATGTATGCTAAACTTATCTTTATAATGCTAATTTTGCAATAAATAAATGTGAATGTGAATACATTTGCAATATCTTTATTCGAATTGAATCAGGGTTTTTGTTTTGCCATTTATTCAAAGCTCAGAAAATTTTTTATCAACTAACGTTCGCCAGATGGCCTAAAGCATTTTATTTATTTTACATGCTATGATTAGGGTCGCGGCACGTTTCAAAATCGCTGAAGTGGCCCAAGTGGGCCGCGGTTCCAAAACGTTTGGGAAACCCTGATCTAGACCAAGACCACCCATCCAAGACCAAATCCCAGACCAAGACCAAACCCTCTTCATGCCATCTTGCAAAATGATTTACACACTCAATTACTGTACACATACTTGTCTAACTAAACAATGAGCAGCTGAATATGGTATGAACTTTACAGTGTGGTCGAGTCGATGTTTATCAGCGCTGGGGGCTTGAAGGGGTGACGGGTTGTTAGATACGTCGTTCGTGGCTCACTGCTGACTGACACCAAACTGCGTGAAACCCTAAATGAAATTTGTACAATCCGATAAGCTATATTTATAATAGGCCTATATAGCGGTTTTGGTCAGTTTCCGAGACCAATTCATCAAGACCGAGACCGTTACCAAGGCGAAGACCAAGACCAAGGCTTTAGCTGTCGAGATCAAGGCAAGACCAAGTCCAAGACAACAATGAATCGGTCTTGAATGCTCTCGAGACCCAAGATCATGGTCTCGAGGACTACATCCCTGCCATTGGTTGATGCCACAGACTTGGTGGCGACATAGAAGTTGACTAATTGAATGTCGTTGCGCTAACGAAAGTCCTAAGGACTCGAGACTCGAGAGTATGACTTTTTAAAAGAGTTTCCGAACAACGTTTGAGAGATATTTGATCGTACTAGTTCAAAGCAAAAGATTGTTGACAAATTTGACAGGTCTGTCCAGTGGCGTCGCCAGCTTGTCAGATTCGTTACCCACTCTCCCCTCCACACAAAAATTTCTCACCGGATTTGCGCGAATCTCGTAGGTGGTCTGGGGCAGGTGGGGGGGAGGGGGGCGTTGCTCCCATTTCCCCACACCGTGGCGACGCTAATGGGTCTGTCTAACCACCAGGTGATAAAAAACCTATGCCATCTGTTTTCCATTGTGGTATTGGAGAGCCTGAATAGAAAAGGGACATTTTTGTTTCATTATGCTAAATAAATTAGCCTAATTAATATGCTAACGATGGCATGAAACTTCCTCTTTCTATGTATTGAGTGGATCAGTGGGAGAAATTCTGTAAACAGTGACTAGACAATTCCCCCTTTCCCCCTCCTCTGATACACTGCTGCTATCTTGCTGTCGTCTGTAAGAATTGCCTAGGTACAGGCCTGGGGAGAGGGGGATGCAGCCGGTACATTGTACCGCGGCCCATGGAGGTTTTAGGGGCCCGGGGCCGGTGATAATGATGTATTAATATAAGTGAAGAGGGTTGTTTGCTTGTCAGACCATTTTGGAGAGTAGAAAACGTTTTTTTGCTCGTCAGGGTTTTCGGAGACTTGATAAATTTTTTCAGGACCCACATTTTTTTGTACCGGGGCCCGGAATTTCTCTCGGCGGCCCTGCCCATGTAAGATTATAGCAAATCGTAGACGTGAAAATAAATTGACAGAACTGGCAGCATTAACAATATCTACCGTCGCTTGTTTGCTGACTTTCCAAGTTTTAAGCTTGACGTATTAGAATCAAGATATCTTTGGGCACCGACATTTTCTTTTAAAGTCACGCAGACTGATTAGCTATGTGGTTATTATTTTATCGTTGTCTTTGTCTTTATACTTTATAGTAATGAAAAGTTTTCCGATATGAACTGAGTAGATTTTTATATAGAACCCTGTTAAAAGTTATAAACCTTTATGAGCTCCTACCCATTGTGGGGAGCGACCGTCGACAAGGATGCAAGTGCAATTCTAAAATGGCGATATAGAAGTCCAATTGCGATGATCAATTATGGTGCACTGAAGTTAAATTATGTCTGACAGTCATCGGTTCGATGAGCCCCAACCCCCTCACAAAGCCGCTCAACCAAAATTCAAGTCACTTTGCGTCTTTGACAGATTTGAAAGAATTTTCATTTGGTCTTGGTTCTTTTTATAACTTCCACGTTTGCTTTTTCTGCCCATGACATTCTTTGCATTGTTCTGAGAGAAAATATTTCAAAGGCATCTAGCAGTGGCGTAGCCAGGATTTTCGGAAGGGGTGGTACAAACGACCATTCCCAACTTCGAAAAATCCAGACAAGGAAAAAAGATCGTCACCTATTATTTTGTTTAATTAAGTTAGTTACATAGTTATAGGCCTACATGAGCGCGCGGACAGTTTTCTTTGCTTCCTTTTTTCTGTTTTGCTACCTTAAACCCGATTTTGGAGCCCCTCCACCCACAGAATAATAATATGCAATAAAAATTTGGGCCGGCCAACCAAGAGGGTTAACCCCCAACCTCCCTGGTTACGCCACTGGCATCTAGTCTTTGTCTGATTTTCTTTTCGATGGCGCCAGTCTGCACGATCGCAAACGCTTACACATATATATACGATTCTGCTCGCTAGAGGGAGTCGTCGACGGAGCAACAACAGACCTGGACAATCCTTCAAGGGTCCACCTTATCGCAAACAAACACGGTTAAGACGTTTTTCTACGGATCACTCGAGCGGCTTTGAGAGAAGACGATCTCCAAGTCTTTAATGTCCAGCGTCGAACGGAGGATATCAAGGTACAGGTTCTTCTGGACGCCGGCTAGGCAAACACTCGACCAGTTGCTTAAACATTATGGGGCTGGCACTTGTTTTTCGTGGGTCTCCGATAGTCTATAAACATTTGACGGCGCACAGAGAAGACATGCAGTAAATAGGTCTCTGCATGGTCTCTCGTAGCATATGAAAAATTTCTCCGCGCTGCTCTTTGGTAAATCGTAAAGTAACTCGAGGTTATGATTATACTATAGTTGCGCAGCTCTAACTTCTTGGATCAAAATCTCTTTCTGCATCGATGCTTACAAGCCGAGGGCTGTATGAAAGGTCTCGTAAAGGCAGTAAATTTTAGATGTAATTTTCTTTTCTGTCGGTTCTTTACCATCCAGCTAGCGATGTAATCCACAGACGTGAAGAGGTTTTTTTAAGCGTCCGGTGGTATTAAGACTTGGGATTCGGAGATTTTCCAGTCTTCTGATCTTCAAAGTTAACCTCCGTGGTTTCAATGCACTTCATCTCTTCAAAAGGCCCAACAGTAGGTACTAGCACCAACCAGTTCAATCAAAATAATTTACTATATGCAAACTCTGGTCTACATCGCTGTGTTTTCTCCTAATATGTACCACAAAGCAAGCAAATACAGTAATCAATCAACCATATCAATCAATCAAGTTTTATTTCTCAAGATTATACAGGTTAAACATACAAAAGTAAATAATTTCTTACTATGTAACAAAAAGAACATCATAATATGTAAAAATATATATAATTCGTTTGAGAAATTGGTTGGCCAAAGGGTATACAACCCGTAAGACGGTCAACCTATTTGGTTTATTGATTTATAAGTGACAGTACTAATATTATTATAGAATTCCAAAAATTGAAGGTAAGAGTGTCTTGAGTTGTATTTATCTAAGGCATTACATTGTAGGCCTAGATACGCCCATTAGTTGCGTCGGTAAACATGTTGGCTGGCGTTTCGCATTTCACGTTAATGTGTAGGCCTAAACAATTTTATTTTTCAATGGCAGTTACTTTTGATTTGCATTTGATGCGTAAGGTATGTATTATGTATTCTATTATGTATTAAGGTTTGACCTTGCGTTTTGCCAAGGTTGATTTAACAAAGCGATCTTGTATTATATTGTACAATACAGTTCCACGCGCAGCAATTACCGACATTAGAAACAGATCGAAGTAAGTAAGTAAACACGAAATTTCGATAGCGCTGCCCAAAAGCTTGGCGCATTGCACCCAGTGGTGTAACCAAGGGTGGTGTTTTTGGGGGTTAAACCCCTTGGCTGCCGAAAAAATTTAATGAGTTTCTATGCATTTATTATTTTGGGACTCGATATTGGGGTTAAGCCCCTAGGCTACTTGGCTAAAAAATTATAAAATGTAACGGTGTAAAAGAGTAGAAGAGGTGATGGCCTTTTTTGCTTGTCAAGATTTTTTCGAAGTTGATCATGGTGAAAACCAAAAACCAAAGCCAACCCGTCCGGAAATCCTGGCTACGCCACTGAGTGCACCAGCTTATTCACGAGCGCTCAGTCTAGGCAACTCCATAGTCCGTAATCCGTAGTCCGTGGTGGTCAAGGTTGTAGATCCAGGTGAGAAGTAAATGAGTCAGTCGGCGCAAAGAATGGACAAGGTCTTTCGAAACCGAATGACACGTAAATTTTCACGTAGCACACTAAAACAGTGGCGTCGCCAGTGGGGTGCGGGGTGCCCAGGGTGACACCGATTGCAACATTACAAGAAGTGGGGTAACGCCAAAACCATGTGTACGCATGAACTGGTATTACAAATTTTTAGAGCAAGGTTAAAAACCCATCTTTTTGACTGGGCTTATCCACCATGGACTGTCACCCGTTTGTCCGGCCGGATACCCTGGATTTGACCTGGATTTTTAGTGATTTGGATTTGGTGTGCCATCGGTTGATGCTCCTGTGCATTATGAAAGTGGCGCTATAGAAGTTTAAGATTAGATTAGATTAGGTATGGGCAGATTCAAGGAGACATAAGGTGTAATATGACCCCATGGAAGGTGTAACATGACCCCATGGAAAGTGTAACATGACCCCATGGAAGGTGTAACATGACCCCATGGTTTTACCGCACCGGGTGAAGCCAAATCTAGTGTCGCCTCTGAATTGTACTCCGCTGATAGACATTGTTGTTGTTGTTGCTGCTGCTGCTGCTGTTTATTTTCCGACGTAATGTAATTCATATTGCATAGTTCAGATTCGTCGCTTAAGATTACACAGTTAAAGTTACACACTAATTACAGTAATAATAATGTCTGTAAGCAAAAACATTAATACAAAGTGACAACTTGATTGACAAAAATGATAGATTTTGGTACTATCAATTTTTAAAAATCATTAAATGATGAGAGCAATCATTGATACAAACAAAATAGCAAAGCAGTTAGAAAAAGATACCAAAAGGGAACATATTTCCCGACAATAGATATCTTGGTATAAAATATAAATGCAAGATGCCATTATAAAAATGTTTTTATAATATAGTTCAGTGGCTAAAGTCCATAAAAGCCAAGAATCGTTCACTTCTGGATAAAAGCATGCCACTTGGCACAGTTATAGGGTACATGGCCCAGAACAATTTCCCCAAAGGATGCACAAGTTTTTGTTATCTCTTACCAAGCAATTTGGCACCATAAGTTTTTTTGATAATTTGTAAAAAAAAAATTCCGCTTGATCTGCAGTACGTAGACAAATGACAATCGATACAGTGCCAAATAAACAATACTAAGTAATAATAATAATATTGTGCTTATAGAGTGTACAGATATGAATATTATCAGTTCATGTCGCTTTTACTCCGAAACTAAAATACGAAAAGGGTAATTCCGCATCAAATCAAAACGCTTTTGAATAAAATCGGACGCCACCATCTCAGATTGTGATGAAAACTGGCATAATTGTTCATACCCATGAGCAATGTCGCCAATAGCATTCTCTGTAGATAAAAATGTCCTTAAAAATGTTCAATTTACTCATTAGAGAATATCTCAGGCAAAATTCTGAATGCCAAGAACTTTTGATATACATGAGACAGTGGCCTAATTTTTGAAAAAACTTGATTAGCTGGTGCTCTTCACTTCTCTGTCAAAAGTTCTAGCCATTCATACGTCTGCCAATATCACTCTCTCTAGTTTATAAATGTCCTCTAAAATGTCCAATTTACGCATTAGAGAATAGCACAGGCAAAATTCTCAATGACAAGAACTTTTGATCCACAAGAGATAATGGCCTAATTTTTGAAAAAGCTTGCTTAGCTGGTGCTCTTCACTTCTCTGTCAAAAGTGCTAGCCATTCTTACGTCTGCCAATATCACTCTCTGTAGTTTATAAATGTCCTTTAAAATGTCCAATTTACGCATTAGAGAATAGCACAGGCAAAATTCTCAATGACAAGAACTTTTGATCTACAAAAGATAATGGCCTAATTTTTGAAAAAACTTGATTAGCTGGTGCTCTTCACTTCTCTGTGAAAAGTTCTAGCCATTCATACGTCTGGCAATATCACTCTCTCTAGTTTATAAATGTCCTTTAAAATGTCCAATTTACGCATTAGAGAATACCACAGGAAAAATTCTTAATGCCAAGCACTTTTGATATAAAACTAGAGAGAATGGTATTGGCAGACGTGTGAATGGCTAGCACTTTTGATTTCCCTACCCTATCACACGGGGTACCCTACCCTAGCCTTATGGGTACCACTACCCCTAGGGTACCCTACCTCTAGTCATACCCCTAGGTGTACCCTACCCTTAAGTTTACTCGAATGCCTCTGGACAGAACGTTACTAAATTATAAGAAGTGTCAATGTTCAAAATTTCATGCTTTTATCCACAAAATGAACAATCATACGGCTTATCAACTGTACTATAGTAGGGCGATCAAGGGAAGAGTCGCGTATTAAGATATATTATTGATTATAGGTCTACAACAGGATTTATAGATATGAAAATGAGTTTTATAATTAATTCGCTGTGTGTGAGTGAAGCCAATTGAAGGTATTTTGTACTTAGATAATCAAACATCTAATCGATTTCAAGAAATTCTCCAACAAAATCCACATTTTCCTCTTGTTCCTTCTTAGTTGCTTTGAACAGTGAAGACTAATCAGTAATATCATTCTCAATTTCGGTCTAGAGGGTTCGAAATAGGGCACAGCCAGCCATTTCATACTACACACTAACGCCAATGACTGTACGAGAACGAGGGACATCAACTAAATGAAAGTCCTGGCGAATATCTGGCGGAATGCCTTGTAGGGCGATCAAGGGAAGAGGCGCGTATTAAGATATATTGTTGATTATAGGCCTACAACAGGATTTATAGATATGAAAACGAGTTTTATAATTAATTCGCTGTGTGTGAGTGAAGCCAATTAAAGGTTTTTTGGACCTAGATAATCAAACATCTAATCGATTTCAAGAAATTCTTCCACAAGTTCCACATTTTCCTCTTGTTCCTTCTTAGTTGCTTTGACCAGTGAAGACTAATCGGAAATATCATGCTCAGTTTCGATGTAGAAGGTTCGAAATAGAAATGTGCCATTTCATACTACACACTAACGCCAATGACTGTACGAGAACGAGGGACATCAACTAAATGAAAGTCCTGGCGAATATCTGGCGGAATGCCTTGTAGGGCGATCAAGGGAAGAGTCGCGTATTAAGATATATTGCTGATTATAGGCCTACAACAGGATTTATAGATATGAAAACGAGTTTTATAATTAATTCGCTGTGTGTGAATGAAGCCAATTAAAGGTATTTTGCACCTAGATAATCAAACATCTAATCGATTTCAAGAAATTCCTCCACAAGTTCCACATTTTCCTCTTGTTCCTTCTTAGTTGCTTTGACCAGTGAAGACCAATCGGTAATATCATGCTCAGTTTCGATCTTAAAGGTTCAAGCAATAATAAGAGCGTTCAAAATGCCACAAAATGGTGAGCCTAATGAAGTACAGCAAGCTATAGATATACAACAATTCAGAGGAGTTTGAAACGATTTAAAACCACATTTTCTTGTGTCCCCATCTTTAATGAGTCAAATAGTTCCGGGATAATCAGTATATTCCATCTCAATTTTATTCTAGACCGTTCGAAATGCCACAAAATGGTGAGCTTAATGAAGTACAGCAAGCTATAGATATACAACAATTCAGAGGAGTTTGAAACGAATTAAAACCACATTTTCTTGTGTCCCCATCTTGAATGCGTCAAATCATTTTGGAATTGTCAATATATTATATCTCAATTTTATTCTAGTAATAACAATAATAATAATAATAATAATAATAATAATAATAATTCAGATTGAAAGTCGTTTACGACAGTATGGAGCACTACTAAGAAAAAAGGGGCACTGCGCCGTAAAAAAGGAGCACTGCGCCTTATAGTTCAGTGGCTAAAGTCCATAAAAGCCAAGAATCGTTCACTTCTGGATAAAAGCATGCCACTTGGCACAGTTATAGGGTACATGGCCCAGAACAATTTCCCCAAAGGATGCACCAAAGGATGCACAAGTTTTTGTTATCTCTTACCAAGCAATTTGGCACCATAAGTTTTTTTGATAATTTGTAAAAAAAAATTCCGCTTGATCTGCAGTACGTAGACAAATGACAATCGATACAGTGCCAAATAAACAATACAAAGTAATAATAATAATATTGTGCTTATAGAGTGCACAGATATGAATATTATCATTTCATGTCGCTTTTACTCCGAAACTAAAATACGAAAAGGGTAATTCCGCATCAAATCAAAACGCTTTTGAATAAAATCGGACGCCACCATCTCAGATTGTGATGAAAACTGGCATAATTGTTCATACCCATGAGCAATGTCGCCAATAGCATTCTCTGTAGATAAAAATGTCCTTAAAAATGTTCAATTTACGCATTAGAGAATATATCAGGCAAAATTCTCAATGACAAGAACTTTTGATCCACAAGAGATAATGGCCTAATTTTTGAAAAAACTTGATTAGCTGGTGCTCTTCACTTCTCTGTCAAAAGTTCTAGCCATTCATACGTCTGCCAATATCACTCTCTCTAGTTTATAAATGTCCTTTAAAATGTCCAATTTACGCATTAGAGAATAGCACAGGCAAAATTCTGAATGCCAAGAACTTTTGATCTACAAGAGATAATGGCCTAATTTTTGAAAAAACTTGATTAGCTGGTGCTCTTCACTTCTCTGTCAAAAGTTCTAGCCATTCATACGTCTGGAAATATCACTCTCTGTAGTTTATAAATGTCCTTTAAAATGTCCAATTTACGCATTAGAGAATACCACAGGAAAAATTCTTAATGCCAAGCACTTTTGATATAAAACTAGAGAGAATGGTATTGGCAGACGTGTGAATGGCTAGCACTTTTGATTTCCCTACCCTATCACACGGGGTACCCCTACCCCTAGCCCTATGGGTACCACTACCCCTAGGGGTACCCCTACCTCTAGTCATACCCCTAGGTGTACCCCTACCCTTAAGTTTACTCGAATGCCTCTGGACAGAACGTTACTAAATTATAAGAAGTGTCAATGTTCAAAATTTCATGCTTTTATCCACAAAATGAACAATCATACGGCTTATCAACTGTACTAATAAGTCAATGTAGGCTAAGTATGGACTGAAATCTAGGAAACAAATTTTTTTATTTTATAAAAATAGATCCAATTCCGACAAAGTTATTATCATCCACTCTAACAGTAAATCAATCGCTGAAATTGTACTAAACCTCGTATATCGTCTCATAAGAACACGAAAAAGAATCTCACGGACTCAGCGCTGAATAAATAAATAGCCTATATAGCATTATCCAATTGCAATCATCATAACCGTCGTTGTAGCGATGATGTTATCAGAATTTTTGATATGATATTTTTACCGATCGGTAATAGAGGAGAACTGGGTTTTTTGCGTTAGACACTCCGATTTTAAGAAACTGGTTTGGTCGTAGTTGAATAGCCACGAAACCCTCAATGTATAGGTCTATAGTCTATTATCGTTAATAGAAGATACACTGTACGCTATCGTTCACGCGATCAAAGCATTTATACAAGTGTCTTTCTCCAATACATCTCTCTCTCTCTCTCTCTCTCTCTCTCTCTATATATATATATATATATATATATATATATATATATATATATATATATATGAAGGTTATTATTATTATTATAAGTATTAAGACCCGGTTATGTGGCCTTCGCGTGGTCAAAATTCCGGGGTTAAGCGGCCGTGTCAGGATTGTGGCCGTTCTAGCGGCCACCTAACTTTTAGCTACCAACTGAACCAAGAATACAGGAAATTAACTGCAATTGAAATATACCAACGTGCTTAGTGATCCTCGAAGTTGAATAGGGAACTGTGTTTTTTTGAAAAAAATGTCAATATTGTAAGAAATAAATAAGGAAAAATTGAGAAATTATTATTGAATTATACTAGAATTTATTAAAAAGCGGGATTAAAGGGCCTTCCACAAAATGTCTTTTTCTTGACGAAAATGAAATTATGTCTTAAATTTTACTATTGATACTAAATTAATGCATGAACATGCGTCGAATTTGATAAAAATTTACTGCGGCACGCATCGATTTCCGACGAAATCGATATATGCATAAAAAATAACCGCTTTCCGAAATGATAACATAAAGTATAACTCCTTAGCAGCTCCGCCCCAAAGGCCGGAATATAAAGGTGGAGGCCTGTGCAGCCCGGCCGGCTTAGAGCACATTCTACCGTGCCCAATAAACTCCGCCCACCAGCTGAGATAAATATTCCTTCCATCAGTTAATAGTCACTATTAGTCAGTCAGTCAGTCAGTCACTGTAATAGAAAGACAGAGAGAGACAGAAAAAACGCGCACAGAGAGAGCCAGACAGAAAGACAGAAAACAGAGAGGGTTGGAAAAGTAGACAGACTGAGACTGAGAGAGATACAGACAGAGAGCGAGAGAGAGAGAGAGAGAGAGAGAGAGAGAGAGAGAGAGAGAGAGAGAGAGAGAGAGACAGGCGAAGAGAAAAAGATAGACAGAGAGAGAGACTCAGAGATGGAGAGAGACAGACAGACGTGGCTAGACAGACAGACATACAGAGAGACAGATAAACAGAGATGGAGAGAAAGAGGGAGAGAGTGATTGGATGACAGAGATGAAGAAAGAGAGAGAGAGAAAGACAGAGAAGGGGAGATGGAAAGAAGGATAGAGAGACAGAGAGGCATAACAGAGAAAGGAGACCGGGACACAGAGGAATAGACAGAGAGGAATAGACAGAAAAAGAGAGAGAGCGAGAGAGAGAGAGGGAGACAGACAGACAGACCTTGAGAGAATGACAGGGAGAGAGTGAGAGAGGAAAGATACACCGAGATAAAGAGCTACAGTCAGAGATAGACCGACAGACAGGCAGACAGACAGAAAGATAGACTGACTGCTGACTCACTGACTGACCGACCGAGCGGCTGGATGGCTGGCTGCGAAATGAAGAGGGACACCAACCCATAGACCGACATAAAAACAGGCAGTCTAATATACAAACAGAAGTTTGAAAGCATTCAATTTAACACTTCTTATGTGCGTGTTTGGGTGCATACATGTGTGTGGCTTCTTCCTTTTTCAACCTGGGCGAAGTGCCTTCGTAAGCCTATATCATATAAAATTTAGGAGTAACGGCAGCTAGGGAATAACGTGGACGATTTGACGAATAATTGGAAAGTTATAGTCTAAGTTATAGCTGCATCAAGGCTACCAATTAAGACATGGCTTGAACAA